>JAJIBD010005998.1:0-120676 GCA_021461705.1 Cryptotis parvus
ATCTGCTTCCCAGGTACAACTGAGACCCTGAATCCAAAATCAGGAACTCACGTTTCTGGCCAAATTATCCATTGATATGCTCATGTGTTGCATCTGAAAGAGAATTTATTTTAAATTATTCCACCATCACTTGATCACTTGACATCCGATTATTCGGTCGATTTGCTCAAGCGGGCACCAGTAATATTTCCATTTGACCCTATCACGTGCCAGTGTAGCCCAATGGCATCTGGTTGCTTCAGGAATACAAAGAGCCTCAAACAATTCGTTCAAGGTCTTGACAAAGAAGTCTTACCATCTTGTAGGTAGGCAGCCACGTGATCTTTTGACATCCCGTGGGATCCAGTCAGTATACCACCATAAGATATACAATTACAGATGTATAGTCATACAATGTTCCAGCACCCATTCCTCCACCAGTGCACATTTCCCACCACCAATGTCCCAGAGTCCCCCCCACCCCCTCCAGCCTGCCTCTATGGCAGGCACTTTTCTTCTTCTTTGTCTCTCTCTCTCTCTCTCTCTCTCTCTGAAAGAGGATGACTTTTAAGCAAAAAAAAAATATTTTATGAGGGACTGCTGTAAAATTCCTGTTACAAACTTCTTTTAATGGTTCCTCCTATGTGTTCTTAAAAAATGCTGCAGAATTTCCAAAGAACACCCTAAATTTTACCCCCATAACTTTATTAAGATAGCTTAGGAAGACAGTATCATATATGAATAACATTTGCAGCATCCAAAGTGTTTCCACTTTTGACTCATGGAGAAAAGTTGGTTTTGATTTAGAGAATTTCAGTTATAGGGAAAAAATAAACTTTTGACTATGCCATTTCACATTCAGATAAAATGTTAGCTCATGCATTTTGGAAATATTGAAATAGGCAATTTTATATTTTATAGGTTTCATGTGGATTCATATAGTTAATTTTATTATAAATTTGCATATCTTTCTCCTGGATTTGAGGTGTAATGAAAGTTACTATGGAAATAAATACCAACTAGTTTTATTCTCTGACTGTCAAATTTATAAATTGATCAGATATAGATTCTTAAAAGTTTAGCTGAGTTCAATTGAAAGATTATGATGTATTTTGAGAATTAGTACAGAAGGTAAGGTACTTGCCTTGGATGCAGCATCAGTGGAGCCAGATTCAAATCCCCAGCATGAGGGCCAGAGAGATAGTACAATGGGTAGAATGTCCCTTGCTCATGCCTGACCCTAAGTGCCGAGCCAGGAGTGAGCCAAAATATGTGCTGTGTGTGGTCCTCAAAATTAAAAACAAGAAAACAAATCCCCAACACTACACATGGTCCAATTAGAAGCTCCAGGAGTTACCCCTGAAATAGAGCCAGGAGTAAGGTTGAACACCATCAACGATGGTCCCAAAACCCAAAAAATGTTTTTGATAATATTTTATTATTATAACACTGGGTCAAAGCTGTGATGATTGGCACAAACTTTTCACATTGCAGATGAGAAAATAGGAAATGAAGGAAGAGAAAATGTCTCACCTCCTTTCTCATATCTTAGCCCAAAAATTTCACGGAAATCATATAAGGCATTCTTTTTCTTGGGAGGCATGAGCATAGGCAAATATCATCTTAGGCTAATCAGCAATCACAGAATTAAGCTATTATCGCTAAGAAGGATGACTGACAGTCCAAGGTTCACAGTGAAAATTTATCACCACAGCAGTTGACTCTGGGTCTCTCAACTCTGAGACACAAAGCCAGCCTTCCAACAGTTGGCCAGAGCTGGGTGTTCAACAAATGGTTTCATAGGGGGAAGTCAGGGAATAAGGAGTCCTCTATGAATACATTTCTACATACATGAGGCTTATTGTGTTCTGGAAGTCAGAGAGGAAATATATACTTTCTGTTGGCGGAGGAAGGTAGGGGTCAGTGGTGTGCTTTTGCATACCCTGTTGAGTAATGATTGGGTGGAAGGGAAGGTGAGCAGGATTAGTTCATGGGACAGGAACATGACATGAGGTTGAGAGAGTAAAGGTCACCTTCAGTGATAGAAGTTAGAAAGGAGGTTTGAAGATCAAAAAGTCTTTGTAAAAAGAAAAAATTTATACCTAAAATTTTAAGACCATATGAACCTCAATCAACTAAGAATATAAAAGAGGGCTAGAGAAAACAAAACCTTCCTTGCTTTTTGTGACATATCCTCTCCTTACTTTCTCTCTTTATATTATGTTTGGAACTGTGTGACCCCAAAAAACTGATATGTTGAAGTCCTAATCCCAGTACCACAGAAGGTAATCTTGTTTGGAAACAGGGTGATTGCAGGTATAGTAAGTTAAGATGAGTTCATCCTGGGGTAGGTAGGACCCTTAACTCAAAGGCAGGTGGCATCTTTGTAAAATATAGATCAAACACAGACAAATACAAAGAAATAAGCAACATATGAAAAACGCAGATACAGAAGGAAGAAGCCACATAAACACAGAATTATGTATTGAATTTATTTGTTTACAATTCAGCAATGTCCATGGCTAATAGAAATGAGATTAAATGAATTAAAAGCTCTATTTAATGGCTTGGTCCTGTGAACACCTAGACTGGAGCCTTTGGCAACAATAACCGCGGAATAATGGGCACTGCTTACAGTGCATTGTTATGGAGGTCCCTGAAAACTACATGCAACTTCCAATATTTTTTCTTATTTTTTTGAGGGAAGACACACTAGGCAGTGTTCAAGGATTACACCTAGAGAGACTGTATGCACACACAAGTCTAATGCCTTACCTGCTGTATTATATCTCTATCCCCTAATTTTATTATTCTTCATAACATCTAATTAAATGATAGAAAAATAAAAGCTTATTTTTAAATTAAATGTCTAAAAATCTATCCTGGCATACAGTGTGCCTAGGGGCAAGCTTTATTGCTGCTTTCCTCTGACCAGGATGAAGGATCCTCTTTGGAATAGAAAAGGCTGAAACTCTCACTATGGATTTTCATAAAGATTTTATGATTCTCACCAAAAATTTTTCCTCGTTTGCTCTTTTTTGTTCAGAGTAGTTGAACAAAAATATAAGAGTTGCAAAACAAGTCTTCAGAATTCCTGATGAATATCTGCATATAGTAATTTGTCACTTGTTTGAAAGTTCATATCTGTTGTATCTTGGTGCTTAAATAAGACTTTATTTCCAACAAATGTTAAAACACTAAAAAAAAGAGGCAAGTAAATATTACCAAGGAATAAGAACTATTTAAAAAAGCAACCAGAGATTTGAAACAGAACTGAACAACTTATAAAAGTAAATGTATAATCCATTGAATTAAAAATATTATGGACATATGACAGGGAGATATTTACTATCATAGGAAAATAACTAGTAACCATTCAACAATTGAAAGAAGACAGTAGCTCATTTCTCTGTAGTTCTTGTGAGCATTTCATATTGTCAGGCATCTCAGCTCAAGGAGGTCATTCAGGGGCACAAGCCTCTTTCAACTTGCGTTCAAACTGTACTCCTAAAACATTAACATCATTTGGGAACAGGTAAAATAAAAATTATTCTCCCAAATCATTTTTTGAATGACTATTTTGGTAAGACACAGAAAACACACGAGCAGAAAAATTATTTTAGGTTTGATAATATTATATTGAAGTATTTAAATGCATTACTCTCCATTTGTTAATGACATCGCTGGAATCAGTGACAGTTTGTAGGCCTGTTTTTGTTCTTCAGAAAACATTGTGAATAACTTTGTTGCAGCTCATGAAATAAAAAAAGAATATGGGAGAGACCCTTTGTGTCATAGTGGTAAATATCACGTATAGCAAAAGACTAGACTTGTGGCTGCCTCAGACTGCAAAATTGTTTGAGAATTGCCATATAGTTGAATAGCATTGTGCTCAACTATAATGCTATTAATACTGCAGAAAGAAAAGAACAATAATTGTATACAATTTGTTGCCTCCACCACAATGGGTTAGAAAACTTGGAACAAGGAGTATCATACTGTTGGTAAACCGAAAGACACAAACCAAAGAAATTAGCCAGAAGACCCTTCAGAAACAAAGAAATGGAAATACTTCAAAGTATGCTAGAGTAGGGCCGGAGCGATAGCCCAGTGGGTAGGGCATTGCCTTGCACGCAGCCGGTCTGTGCCGGCCTGGGTTCGATCCCCGGCATCCCATATGGTCCCCTGAGCACTGCCAGGAGTGATTCCTAAGTGCAGACATAGGAGTAGCCCCTGAGCATTGCCGGGTGTGACCCAAAAGCAAAAAAAAAAAAAAAAAAAGTATACTAGAGTATTAGAGAATGCCCAGTGAAGTCGAAGCAGGCAATATTTAAAGCATTATAGATCAAGAACTTTAGAACTTTCTGCAACTATTAAAGAGATAAACACTACTACCAAAACTATCCACTTAGCAAAATAAATCCCCTAGTAGACGCTACTGTAAAGGCTTTGCATTTTAACACATTTAATAAACACAGTAATATCATAATAACCAGAGGGTGTTGTTTTCAACATCATTTTATGAGATAAAGAAAACTCAGGAAATGAACTTTTGCTTGAGCAAAGATGGTTTGTTCTGTCTCTTACCATAATACACTATCAATTATCAAAATATATTTCCTTTTTAACGAAGACAAAATAAACTTTTAAAAAATAAATCGAGCATGTTTATTTACATCTAATTATTTATTTTAAAAATAAAATATATCTATGGGATCAAAGAGATATTACAATAGATATTGTATTTGACTTGCAAGGGGCTGACTGGGGTCTGATCACTAGCACCCCAGATGGTCCCATGAGACCACCAGGAATGATTTCTGAGCACAGAGTCAGGGGCTAAACCCTGAACACTATCAGGAGTGGCTCATAAAACAAACAACATCTAAATATTATTCTAAATATTAATGCAACTGGTATACATTTACCTCGGCGGTGCTCGGGGACCATATGGGGTGCCGGGATAGAACCGGGCCAGCATGGGCCGGCCGCAAGAGCAAATGCCCTACTGCTGGGCTATCACTCCAGCCCCCAATTGGTATACATTTTCATTAATCTCAGAAAAACAACCAAAACTGATGGCATGAAATGGGAAGAAATCCTAATTTTGTTCAGCAAATTTTAACAACAAACGCAAGAACTCCATCAAAAGTGGAAGAAAATGGGGCCAGAGCGATAGTTCAGCATGTAGGGCCTTGCATGTGGCCCACCCAGGTAAGAGAAAGAAAGAAAGAAAGAAAGGAAGGAAGGAAGGAAGGAAGGAAGGAAGGAAGGAAGGAAGGAAGGAAGGAAGGAAGGAAGGAAGGAAGGAAGGAAGGAAGGAAAGGAGGAAGGAAGGAAGGAAGGAAGGAAGGAAGGAAGGAAGGAAGGAAGGAAGGAAAGGAAGGAAGGAAGGAAGGAAGAAGGAAGGAAGGAAGGAAGGAAGGAAGGAAGAAGGAAGGAAGACAGGAAGGAAAGGAAGAAAGGAAGACAGGAAGACAGAAGACAGGGAAGACAGGAAGACAGGAAGACAGGAAGACAGAAAGACAGAAAGACAGAAAGACAGAAAAGACAGAAAGACAGAAAGACAGAAAGACAGAAAGACAGAAAGACAGAAAGACAGAAAGACAGAAAGACAGAAAGACAGAAAGACAGAAAGACAAGAAAGAAAGAAAGAAAGAAAGAAAGAAAGAAAGAAAGAAAGAAAGAAAAGAAAGAAAGAAAGAAAGAAAGAAAGAAAGAAAGAAAGAAAGAAAGAAAGAAAGAAAAGAAAGAAAGAAAGAAAGAAAGAAAAGAAAGAAAGAAAGAAAGAAAAGAAAGAAAGAAAGAAAGAAAAGAAAGAAAGAAAGAAAGAAAGAAAGAAAGAAAGAAAAAAAAACTTGGGGCTGGAAGGATAGTACAGCAGCAAGTAGAGCATTTATGCCTTGCACACAGCTTAGTTGAGTTAGATTCCCCCAATCCCATATGGTCCCTCAGCACTATCAGGAATAATCCTGAGTGCAGAGCCAGGAGTAACTCCTGAGCATTGCTGGCTGTGACCCTAAAAAAAAAAAAAAAAAAAAAAAGTGGGGAGAAAAGATAAACAGATACTTTCTTAAAGAATACATTTCTAAAAGGTAACAAATATATTTTAAAGGTCTTTTTCACTTGCTAGTGAAATACAAATAAAAACAATGTCCCCTCAAATGTGAGAATGTATGCATATAAAAGAACAAGACCAGAGGGAGGCAAGGAAAAAGACAGGAACAGGGGATGGAGGAAGAAAAAGCAAATTTAGGATTCAAACAAGAGCTACAATTTATTTTTAATGCTTAAGCCCAAACAAAAGGGTGAGGACTGTCTTTTGGAGTGAATAACTAAAGTGAGATAACGAAACAAAACATTTACTAACAAGAATCACGTAGTTCCATCTCTTTTACACCCTCAAATTATTAAAATATATTGTGAGGGGGTAATGCAGGCCACAGATCTCACCCTGGAACAAAGAGGGGACCAAGACCACCACAATCCACAGAGCTGATGGTGACAGCTCTAGCTTAAGCAAACAAAAAAACAATGACAGACCCTGGTTTCTTCCACCTGAAAATTTATACTTGTCTTCTATGTAAGCAAATCTGAAGAATTCCAGCAAACTGGAAACATGGAACAAGAACAAAAAACCTCTTTTGTCTCAAGAGTAACAAAATAAAAAGAGCTTCATTTTTAGGGCCATAAGAAAAGAATTACTCACTTTAAGTGCCCAAGCTGACATTTTCATGAGAATACAAATTTGGACAATTTCATTTACTGCTTGCAAATACTGAATGACCCAGAAAGTCAAACAGTATTTCCACAGATGTCTCCCCTCCTCTCTTAGCCCTCAGATGTTAACTTACCCTTTTTCTCTTCTTTCTATACTCCTAGGAGCACCCATAAAATCCTTCTATTTATTTTTCTTGGGTGATTTGGAGACTGTGTATTGTGTCTATCTACCATGTGTTTTGTTATCTTATTTTCATGTCAGTAGCAAAATGATTCTTGAATTTCAAATATACTGAGCAAGAAAATAGACCATTAGTTTAATCTGAGGAAGGGCGCCCTTGGGTAAAATGTCTCTTGGCCTTTAGGGAGCATTCTGCCTAATTTGAACACTTGACCCCAAACCTAAGTGACAATCCTTACTTTCCATGGCACCTACTTTATTCTTTTATATCTTTAAAATCACTATACTGCATTCATCAAATCTAAAATCTCACTAATTCTGAGATGTGACATTATTTCATATAGCATTTGAAAATAAAACTCTCTGATATAAAAAATTTGGCACACAATGACTAGAGTAAAAAGATTCTGTAGTCTTGGGGAGAATATTTGCCTACCACTCCCTAAAGAATGTATACAAACAAGTTCCTCAAAAATAGGGAGGAAAGATGAACAAGCACATCCTTAAAGAATACATACAAATGACCATAAATATCTGCAAAGGTCTTTCTTCACTTACCAGAGAATTGCCAATAAAAAAATTGCAAATCAAAATGAAATGTCACCTCAAATGTGAGATAGGAACACATATAAAAGAATAGAAACAAAAGTGTTGGTGTGAATGTGAGAAAAAAAGAACCCTATCCACTGTTGGTTCAACCTCTTTGGTAAATAATGTGTATGTCTCGAATAAGAATTGAGGAACTGGGCCCGACATAGCACAGCGTGTAGGGCTTTGCAGCCAACCCGGGTTTGATCCTCGGCATCCCATATGGTCCTCCGAGCACCGCCAGGAGTAATTTCAGGAGTAACCCCTGAGCATTGCTGGGTGTGATCCAAAAAGAAAAAAAAAAAGAATTGAGGAACGGGGACCGGAATGATAACACAGCGGATAGGGCATTTGCCTTGCACCACGGCAGACCTGTTTTCAATCCCCAACATTCTATATGGTCCCCCAAGCAATGCCAGAAGTAATTCCTCTGTGAAGAGCCAGGAGTAACCCCTGAGCTTTGCTGGGTATGACCCAAAACAAACAAACAAAAATTGAAGAACGGGGGCCAAAGTGATAGCAGATTGGATAGGGCATTTGCCTTGCATATGCACCAACCCAGATTTGATCCCCTGCAGCATCATATATGGTCCCCCGAGCACTGCCAGGATTAATTTCTGAGTGCACAGCCAGGAGTAACCCCCTGAGCATTACTGAGTGAGACCCAAAAAGCCAAAAAAGCAAAAAAAAAAAAAAAAAAAAGAGTTGAACTCAAGAATTGCAATTTCCTTGCAAGAAGCCAACCCAGGTTCAATCCCTGGCACAACATATGGTCCCCTAAACATGACTTGGAGTGATTCCTGAGTAGAGAGACAGTAGTAAGTTCTGAACATCTTTGGGTATGGCCCCAAATGAAACCAAATAACAAACATGCAAGCAAAGCACTGAGCACTTCTTATACAACCCAACAATTCCACTTCGGCATCTTCCCCAAAGAACAAAACCCACTATTTTGAAAAGTCATTTGTGCTCCTGTGTTTATTATAGCACTAACTCATCATAGCCAAGATTTGGAAACAACCTAAGCGTACAAGAAGATTACTAAATAAAAAAACAAACTACTGTATATTTACACAGTGGAATACTACACACTGTATCACTGTCTTCCCATTGTTCATGATTTGCTCAAGTGGGCACTAGTAACATCTCCATTACTCCTGTAATGTAATGTAATGTAATGTAATGTAATGTAATGTAACCCAAGGGCATCTACTTGCTCCAGGGACAAGAGGAGCCTGAAACCATTCTTCAGGTCATGGAACTGAAGTCCATAATTATTACTAGTTTTTGGCATAACTGGTAATTAAAACATGGGTAGCTTGCCAGACTTTACCGTGTAGGTGGTATAGACTCAGTAGAAGGCTCTCAACTTGAGCATTTACTGATGAAACTTAAAGAGAGAAGATCACGTTTTCTCTTGGATGGAGCTCTGAGGAACTATGGAGTCTGGATGTTTAGAATGACCGACTACATGATGCGTGGTTTGCTCTGGCTTCTTGCAGGGCTTACTGGTATTAGTTAAGGAATACTACTCAGCTACATCAGTTAAGAATACTACTCAGCTAAGAAAAAGTGAAATCATGCCATCCATCACTACATGGATGGAAGTAAAATAATTCACTTCATGCTGAAGTGAATTCAACAGAAATAGAGGAACAGATATGGAATTATCTCTCTCATATGTGGAATATCATGAACCACTACATAGGAACAACAGGACTGGTCTGAAAAACTGAGCTTACCAAGGGCAAAGTGGGAGACAGATAGGGGCAGAGAGGGCAGGACTGTGTGGGGTAATAGATGGGAGGGACCCTTAGACACTTGTGGAGGGAAGAAGACAGTATGATTGGTGTTGGGATGCTGTATGGATGAATCCCAATCATTAACAGTATTGTAAATCAAGGTGCTTCAAGTAAGAACTTTTTAAATTTATTTTGTTACTGTTTTGGGGCCTTACCCAGCATGTTCAGGGGTTACTCCTAGTTTTGCACTCAAGAATACTCCTGGCAGTGATAGCAGGAATATATGGGATGTCAGAGGTCAAACTCAGGTCAGCCACATTCAAGGCAAGCGCTATGCCCTCTGTACTATATTCAAAATATTATTTTATGCTTATTTAAAGAATTCTTTACTTTAAAGTTTACTAAGAGATAATACTAAGTCATTTATTATAAATAAAATAAAAATCAATACTAGTTAATTAACTTTAGAGATAGTATAGTGAATAAAGTACTTGTCTTGCACATGGCCAACTGGGTTTGATCCCTGGCACCCCATACAAGCCCCCAACTCCCTGCAGGAGAGTTCCCTGAATGCAGATGTAGAATGATCCTTGAGCACTGTCACGTGTCACTCAAACTCACCCCAAATTAATTATAATGCTTCTAAAGTCTATATACATATTGACATTCTGACACTTCTAAATCACTCTTCAGTTCTGAGTTATCAGTAAACGTACTTTCTTGAGGCATCCCATGCTCCACGTCCTCCAGAGTGCTGGTGATGCTGTTTGACAGCATAAGGTTCCCTATTAGCTCTAAGATTTTTCTCTCAAGTCAAAGACATGCATTTTTCAATCTCTAAAGTTGGTATTTCCATGGTGTATCCCAGGTGTCCAATAAAGGTTTTCAGATGACAATCAAATTTTAATTACTTTCCCCAGGTAGTTCTTAAGTTATCCAGTCATGTCATTTTGAACACATTATTTCCCATGTGTGTAGGCAATGGTAGTATGGCACAATAGCCACCTATCCAAAAAGGACTGTGAAATGTCATCCACTCTGAATCTGACCTCAAATTAGAAGGGCAAGCAAAGATGTAGAACACTAAAATTCTTGGATATTTGCTATTTTCTCTGAATGTTCTCTCCCTGCTCTTCAACTCAGGAAATTCCTCTTCATCTTCAGCACCTTGTTCAAGGGGTTCTCTAAGCTTCATCTTTGATCTAGATTTAGAACAACTTCCTGTACAATTAAATTCTGCAATTAAACATTTACAAATTTGGTTAGTTACAATACATACGGTTGTGTGGTTATAATACAAAAGTTTGGATAATATATGGAAAGAATGATTCTCAATGGAATTTGTATATAATTATACAGTCTATAATAAATTTTATTATGCATAAGAAATAGACATATTTGTAATTAATGTAGCTCAACAATTATGTTTTAGCTCAATTTTTATCTCAACAATTATTTTTTAAGTAATTTGATATGATATGTTTTTGAGTGGGGAAGAGAAATGATAGGGGGAAAATGATATAGAATAGTAGTGAGCAAGGATGGGGGGATAGAGCTGTAAAAAGAGGTAACCCTAAATATGACTGCAGTAAGACTTCTGCTACTTCTTTTCAGTAAGGCTACATTTGAACTGACCTGGAAAGGAAGAGCGGCAAAGGCCATTGACAAAGAGATTCCATGCAAGATGGAAAGGCAAAGATCAGAATATGAAAGGATCTGGAATGACTGAAGGACAGCAAAGGGATTGAAGGACTTGACAGGGAATAAGGCAAAGAGCAGTCATAACCACATGAGAAAATCAGGATTGGTATGTGGAGCCAGATGTTTCATTTGAAAAATTGGAGCACTGTATGGCTGAAACCCAATCATTAACAACTTTGTAATTGTATATCTCATGGTGGTATCACTTGATCACTTGATCACTTGACATCCCGTTATTCATCGATTTGCTCGAGTGGACCCCAGTAACATTTCCATTTGTCCCTATCACATAGCCCAATGGCATCTGCTTGCTCCAGAAATACGAAGAGCCTCAAACCGTTCATTAAGAGTCTTGACAAAGAAGTCTGACCATCTACAAGTTGGGCAGCCATGTAATCTTTTGACATCCCTTGGGATCCAGTAGGTAATGGCTCTAGTCCAGCAGTCAACTCCAAAAAGCATTACATGTCCAGCCGATTTGATTTTCAATGCCTTGGCAAACGAGACAGCGTCCCTGATTCTTGATCTTCGACAGAGTTCGAACTCCGATTCCTTCTCTCACTTGAGTGAGGCGTGATATTCCAAGCATAGCTCTTTCGATTCCTCTTTGGGAGACCCGAATAGCGCTTCTCATCCGGCGTTTTCATCCTGCTTTCGTAGGGCCCAGGTCTCTGAGGCGTATGCTAATTCAGGGAGAACTGTGGAGGCGAATAGATGAGTCGGGAATCGGTGGTTCTTTGTCCTTTTTAGCTATTTCTTCGATGCCCTTGAAGGTGTTCCACGCCGCTTTCTTCCTCCTAGTGTGTAATCATTAGCTCTTTGCCTCAACTGTAATGATTTGCTCATGAACTTTAGAGGTGTCAATCTGCTCTCCTAAATGAGTGGGCTAGCTGTTCTTCTTCTGTAACTGACCATCACTTACTTGAATGCCTGCCTCTCTGAAGTTCCTCTAGATGCATGCATTCGTGTTTATAGTTCCTTTTATCATTAACATTAAACAAGAAGGATGTAAAAGCAACATTATTATAAACAAACATTTACTTTTCTCCCCCTTTTAATCTTGCCCCCATTGGACTCTGCTTCATTGGTTCAGAAATGAAACTTCAGAGAAAGAGACTATAGACACTAATTCTCCAATGTGCACTGACACAGTGTCACACGTGATGTAACAAAAAAATGAGGACTGGAAGGATTACTGTACTCAACTTTGAAATCCATCTGCCTTCAAGTCCTTATAGTAAACCTTTATGAATGTCTTATCTCTACAAGAGGAATCTATTTTCAGCCTAAATTATTTCAAAAGTTTGCCATGGCCTTTAAATGTGAGTTCCTGTGCAATATTTCCACTGAAAAGCTAGAACAGGACCGGGGGAACATGACAACCTCGGTGCAAGGTGAGGCCCGGAGATCACAGACTTATGCCTTTAGAATAGAGTGCCATGACGGCACACTGGCTTATGTGTTCTTTCAGTTTTCAAATTACTCTAAACAAACTCAAATTTATATTTCTATATTTAGCAGTCCGGGTTTGTGTCTTGTCCTGTCTGGAGATGGTGTGGCCTTCTGCCAATGATTAAATTAGTCTGTGGGATTTCTATTTCCCTGAGCTAACCAATGAACATATGATACTTTTAGTGACTGCAGTATAGTGTGGTAGAATTGTGCATTTTTATTATTTGGTAAAGCAATCTCTAATACAGTTTAAGTTAACGCCATAAATGCCACAGATCTGAGATACAGACTGGGCTCCTGATTACAGAGAAAGGAGGCAAGATCAGAGGATGTGGGCTCAGGCAGTAGTTTAGTGTCTCTTCTATTTTCTTTATCATGGCAAAAGAGAAACAGATGCAGATGTTGGAAGGCAAGTAGAGCCGTCTCCAAAACAGGAATGTCTGTGTGTTCCAATGATACATTCGCTGAGCTAAACGCCTTCTCATTAAATCTATACTTCACTTGTACTGGACTAAGCACCTTTCTTGAAACACCCAGCACACACCTACCTCCATCCTTTTCTTTTTTTTTTTTTAGTCTTTATTTTTTATTTTCCCCCCCCAAATTTTATTACACCATTTTAGACATACAATTGCAAGATGCTCATGCAGAGTTCTGGTTCCACAGCTGCTCCAACACCCATCCCTCCACCCAAACCCATCTCCCATCACCAATGTCCCCACCTCCCTCCCCCTCCCACACCTCAACTACTTGGCTGGTTCTGTATGTCTTCTCTCTCCTCTCTATCTCACCCTCCCGCCAAACTTTCCTGCACATCGTGGAATGCAGTGGATTAAAGGACATTACTGTTTCCACTATTTTGATGGACCGCATAGCCGCAAGTGGCCACGCGACCTGGGCTCAAACTGGTTTTGCTCTGTTAATCTGGTCGTGAGGTAGCATCCTGGCGTCCGGTCAGCGAAGGTGGTGGCTAGTGTGGTGGGCGAGTCTCATCCGGCTGCTTCCGGGACCCCCTGGAGGTGATGGGCCCACTCCCAAAACCCATTTGTCCTCCCGGAGCCCCATGGTCAGCTTAGCAGGGGGAAAGC
Source organism: Cryptotis parvus (assembly GCA_021461705.1). Lineage (NCBI taxonomy): Eukaryota > Metazoa > Chordata > Mammalia > Eulipotyphla > Soricidae > Cryptotis > Cryptotis parvus. Next base: position 13,452 of record JAJIBD010005998.1, read on the forward strand.
GGAGTTCCAGCTTCCCCAGGCACATCCGAGGCCCGCATGCTATGGCTGTTGCCCCAGGGCAGCTCCTGGGGGGGGGCCACCAGGCTCGACAAAATGGCCAAACCCTGACTCCATCTGACGAACTCCCAGCGATTCCCGCTTCTGGGAGCTGCCTACCTGGGCTCGAACTGGTTTTGCTCTGTTAATCTGGTTGTGCTACCTCCATCCTTTTCTTCACACAACCTCTTTTGTCTGGATTCTTTCACCTTTTCTCTGTCAAAACTGCATTCTCCAAAAAGCATCTCATGTAGGACTCACATGTCTTTTAAGCTATGTCACAGGTCTTTAAGATATTTTTATTAAAATAGAAAAAATTTATCTTAAATGCTTACAAAGTCATCCAAATCAAAGTAAATCTTTGAAACTTTAAGAGCCAAGAGGACACTACAGACATAGGACAACTTAAGGCAGCAGAGATAGTACAGCAGGTAAGCTATTTGCCCCTTCATGTTGCCGGCCTGTGTTCGATCCATGACACTGCATATGGTTGCCTGAGCTCAGCAGAATGACCCTGAGCACAGAGCCAGGAGTAAACCCTGAGCACAACTGGATGTCACCCCCACAAAAACAAACCAAAAACTGTATAAAAAGCAAAACAAAACAGACATATGACAACTAAATGTAATAAAGGTCTGGGTGGGGTCCTGGATAGAGAAATTGTATAAGATCAAAGCTAAGGAATAAATCCGTTATATAATATATTGATTTTAATCGCCAGTAATATATAGCTATAGTTTTGTTCATTGTAATAAAATTTCCAAAGCAGTATAAAATGTAAAGAGGAACAGGTATAAGATAAATGGGAACACTACATTCTATCTTCACTATTTTCCATATATCTTAAACTAATCTAAAAAGCATGCTTTCTATCTTTCTCTCTCTCTCTAATACACCCATATACATGCACACATGTCCACATGTACATGCATATCTCTGCCAGTCTGCAGTCTTTTTTTAAAATTTCTACTAAAAAAAGTAATACCCACACTACAGCAGTCTTTTCCAAGCCCAGCCCAGGTATGCCTGATCCAGAGACTCACATACACGATGCAGAGCTGCTACCGGTTCTCCCTGTGCCCAGCTGACCACAAGGTGCCCTGGAAGGAAGGCAGGTTCTAGCCCTGGCCTGGTTAATTTGAAGTCTGACCATCTTGTAGATGGGCAGCCTACAGAGCTCCACCCAGCAGAAGAGCTCCACCCAGCAGAAGAGCTGATTAGAAGCCCAGCTCACATGGCCGCTTTGCGGCCACGTGGTTCATCAATAAATGCACAAGATTAGAGGTGACTACAAGAGTATCCCACCTGCACAGCAGAGCCTGGCAAGCTACCCATGTCCTATTTGATATGCCAAATACCAGTATCAATTATAGACCTCATTCCCATGACCTGATGAAATGGTTTGAGGCTCTTTATGTTCCTGGAGTGAGCAGATGCCCTTGGACTACACTAGCATGTGACAGGATGTATGGAGATGTTACTGGTGCTCACTCAAGCAAATCGATGATCAACGGGAAGACAAGTGATACAAGAGAAAAAAGTAAGAAACTATACAGATAGTATAGTTTGCTGGTCTCCACCCAGCAGACTAGCCTATCAGCGCCCGGCTCACGCGGCCGCTTACAGCCGCGCAGTTCATCAATAAATGCTGGAGTTAGAGATGCCTACAAGAGTATGCTACCTGCACGGCAGAACCTGGCAAGCTTCCTGTGTTGTATTTGATATATATGCCAAATACCGGTAACAATTATAGACCTCATTCCGAATGGATTGAGGCTCTTTATGTTCCTGGAGCAAGCAGATGCCTTGGGCTCTACTAGCATGAGACAGGACATATGGAGATGTTACTGGGGTCTGCCTCGAGCAAATCGATACAGATAAATTCACTAAAAATGAGAACCAGATAGTTATTACTAACCACATGTGCCAGTCTGCTATTAACTGCTACTAAAGAACTAAAGAAGCTTTACAAATGAGCTCACTAAAATAATTAGAATTATATGGCCATTGCAACCCATATGTGACTTTGGACAATAGTCAATCCTGGTGGGAAAATCAGTCTCCAAGACCATATCTGCTAAAATATGTGTTACATCTTACACAGAGAAAATTACCTCAAATAAATCTATTTGAGTGGCTTATAGTATCCTTTTCTTTCTATCTATCTATCTATCTATCTATCTATCTATCTATCTATCTATCTATCTATCTATCTATCTATCTATCTATCTATCTATCTATCTATCTATCTATCTATCTATCTATCTATCTATCTATCTATCTATCTATCTATCTATCTATCTATCTATCTATCTACCTACCTACCTACCTACCTACCTACCTACCTACCTACCTACCTATCTATCTATCTATCTATCTATCTATCTATCTATCTATCTATCTATCTATCTATCTATCTATCTTCCCGTTCATCATCGATTTGCTCAAGCGGGCACCAGTAACATCTCCATATGACCTGTCTCATGCAAGTAGAGCCCAAGGGCACCTGCTTGCTGCAGGAACATAAAGAGCCTCAAAACATTCAATCAGGTCATGGGAATGAGGTCAATAATTGCTACTGGTACCTGGCATATCAAATATAACACGGGTAGCTTGCCAGGCTCTGCCGTGCGGGTAGCATACTCTTGTAGTCATCTCAAAATCCAGCATTTATTGATGAGCCGGGCTGTGATAGGCTGGTCTGCTGGGTGGAGTTCTGACAAGGGGGAAGTCCAGATGAGGAAAATGGAGATCGTCATGGAGTGGGGGGGGGTCTTCTGGCTTGTTTTGAGGCTCTGCTGGGGTGGCGGGCCAGGGCTAGAACCTGCCATCCCTCCGGGCACCTCATGAGCGGCTGGGTACAGTGAGAGCCAGTAGCACCTCTGCCCCATGTATGTCTCTTTTTAAAAAAGTATCCTTTTAAGAGAATAAATGTGATCTGATAATTCCTCAAAAAATTGTGCAAATCCTTTTGAAAAGTTGGTATACATTTGAAAATGTTGATATACATTTAATTGAAAACATATGCTCCCTTTGACAAAACAGTTTCATCTTGGCATTCTACTTTGACTAACAGCACTAGAATAAGAGAATGTTCAATCAAGGATTTTTGCCTTGACACTATTAAAGAGAGATAGACTGGAAAACAACTGAACATCCATAGGTAGGCAATGGTTAGCTTAGTGGAGTTTAGGCATTGTAATTCCTATTTCAGTCCTATAAAATAATTAGTTATTTAATAAAAACACAATCCAGTCATTACACTCTTAAGTATCTAACTGGAGAACAAAAAAATCCAATTTGAAAAGTTAAATGCACCTCTATACTTACATGGAATTAAGCCAAACACTCAATGACAGATGAGTTAATGAAGAAATAATTGTATTCACAGATAAATCACCATGTATATGATCAACTAATTTTTGACAAAGGAGCTGAGAACATGAAATGGAGTAAAAACAGGCTCTTCAACAAATGGTGCTGGGAAGATTGGGTAAAATTGTAAAAACCTATAAAAAATTGATTTGTATTCATATCTCACATCTTACACAAAGTCAATTCAAAGTAGACTGACATCTATAAAATACATTAAGAAAATAAATAGGCAGAATGTTACAAGATCTGAACCTTAAAGGTCTTCAATGATAAAATGGCGTCAGCAAAGTCAACATATCAACAAATAGGACTATCTAAAATTAAAATTAAATTAAAGCGCTTCTGTATGGCAAAAGAAACACAAGCTAAAATAAAAGCTAACTCATGGGATAAAATATTTGTATACAACTCATCAAATAAATGGTCGATATCCATAATGTATAAATACAATGATCAACAAACTAAAATGCCAAAGTCCTATTAAATAATAGAAAGAGGAAATCACCAGACACTTCTTAGAAGAAGACCAACAGATGTCCTACAGGCACATGAGAAAAATGATCACTACTTACTACTAAGAAAAGCCTAATCAAGAAGATGATGAGATATTTTATCACACCAATGAGAACAGCACATATCAAAAGTAGTAGGAGCAATCTTATTGACAGAATTGTGTTGAAAAAGGAATTCTCATCCACTGTTGGTGGATTGTTGTGTAGTTCACACTTTATGGGGGAAAAAGAGTATGGAGAGTTCTCAGTAAACTAAGAATTAAGCTTTCATAAAACCCAGCAATTAAACTTCTGGGTGTCTACCTACAGAACATGACAACACTAATTCAAAAGGACATATATGCACCTTATTCATTGCAGCACTCAGTCCAATAGCTAAGATAAGGAATCAACCGAGGTATCCAATGATAGATAAATTGATTATAAAGATGTAGTACTATGCAGCTGTATGGAATGATAAAATCATGCAATTCCTGCAACATAGGTGGAACCAAAAGATAACATTTTGAATTAAATAATCCCTAAGAAAGGAAAATACCAAATTCTCACACTCGTATGTGGTATATAGACTAACTGGACAAAGAAATGCAATGTTTTAAAAAGGTGACATCTAAATCAGAATATAAGGATCACAGGGGCAAAGATGTGGTATTGCTAAATATCCAAATAACAAAATCAGCATTTTTAATGTTGATTAAAAACATTAAATAACATTAAAAACATGAAATGGGAGATAGATGCCCAACACTAGACTGGGTCATATTGCAGTTCCCAGGACATAAAAACACTCTCCCCAAAGGACATATACACACATTATCTTGCTTCACTCAGTACAATAACTAAGATATGGAATCAATTTTAGTATCTGACAGCAGATAAATGGATTATAATAGATTATAACGGAATACTATTCAGTTTCAAGGAATGATAAACTCATGCAATTTGCTGCAACATGTGTTGGCTGATGCCACAACTTACTTGGCTCTGGGTCTTTTGCTGCTCAAGCCATTTACATGCCTTTAGGTCAGGGTTTGATGCTAATGAAATCTCTCTTTTGTGTAACACTGATAGAGGTTGTGGCAGATACAAGAGTCAGTTTGGCTAGAGTTAATAACTCTAGGAATATTGTCACAATTTCTACTATAGCCGCCAAGAATAATTAGCTTGATAATATTTCCTCATAACCCCACAGGCCCTCTTTGTGAGAGCAGATATATACCAGGATGAAGCTACCCTAGCTACGAGACCAGACACTTTTAGAATTAGTTCTACAAAGATTAAAGAGGTCATGCTATCCCGTTCAAAAGCAAGCTTGTAAGACTTCTCTATAAACAGAGAACAGAGCTCTTGAAATGACCCTGAAGCAGGATAGAATGTACAAAGGATCTTGTGGGAATAAAGCTATTGATCTAGCATGGGGAATATAGTGCATGGAGAATATAGTATGAAATTATACAACATGGATATCAGGTATAATTTTATCAGCCCTCTCTTTAGGTGTTTTGCAAAAGAGCTGATCAGAGAAGATGGCTACATTGTTGAACTTTGGCATTAGCATCATTTAAGATAGGTGCCAGAGGTATACCAAGAGATTTGCATAAGAATGTTGTTTTTACTTTAAAAGGCCAGTCCAGTCGCAAGAAAGGTTGGCTGCTTGTTTGCTTGCTTATCTGCTTGCTTGTTTGCTACTTGTTTGCTGCTTGTTTGCTTGCCTCTTTTGTCTTTGGCTCCACTCTTGGTGCCCTTGGTGAGAGCAAAAGGTGCTGTTTTGGGAAAGAATCTCACTCGGCAGGAGACATCTTGCAGAGAGCACATGGTCAGAGATCTGGCCAGCAGTTCTAGGTCTGGGAGAATTGCTTGCCTTGACTGTGATAGTAGAGTGTGTTTTTAACTGTTGGTGATAAGTAAAGAGTCATTTGAATTATTTGGACTCTAGTGGATATTGTCTGTCGATCACTGGCCTCTGAGGTGACCAGAGATCTCTATCCCTGATACTGTTGGGGTTCCATACGCGAGTCCCTGACAAACATGGGTGGAGCTGAATGATATCACATGAAGTGAAGTAAGTCAGAAAAAGAAAAACTAGCACAGGATGATCTTACTTATTTTGTTATATAGAGTAATGAATAAGGAAATGTAGTAAAAGAGGATGCTTAGATCACCCTTGAGCCCAGTGTTTAGAGAAGACAGAGAAGGAAAGAAATCAAGGTGATGAGAAGAGTACAGGAAGTAATGGGTTAACAGGTATCAGAGCTTCACTCATATCAGTGATATGAGTGAGGGTTATAGCCATATATCCAAAACACAGATCCATCAGAACTGAAAACATGAGATATAAGTGACAACCACTGGAACTATGTAAAGTGCCTGTTAAGTTGACAGGTGGAGGTTGAGTGAGGGTTGGAATAGAGAGGGATTCTGGTTGTGGTGAAGGGATTGGTGCTGAATTATCGTATGCCTAAAACTCAGCTTTCGCTAACTTTGTAAATGATGGCTCTTTAATTAAAAAAAAATCAGCAACACTGAAAGCAGGAGGTCAACTTCAACAACTGGTGAGGTTGCAGAGAACCAGAACACTGGTAAAGTATATGTGACACTGGTCATAAGATTGTTGCTTACCTTTAATGTATGTTCTGTAATCCACAATCTGGAAGGGAAGGAAAAGAGAAAGAGAGAGAAAGGGAAAGAAATAAAGAACCTGCCATGGAGGCGGGCTGGGGAGGGGAGAGGGAACCGGGGACATTGGTGGTGGGAGATGGGCACTGGTGGAGTGATGGGTTCTGGAACACTGTATGACCAAAACCCAAATATGAACATCTTTGTAATGTATACTTCATAGTGGTATAATTAAATACTTATAAAAAAAGATTGGTGCTTAAACACTGTATGTCTAAAACTCAACTATAAAACTTTGCAAATCATGGTGCTTTAACAAACCTTTAAATTTCAAGGGCAGTTCTATATTTTACCGGATGTATTTTAAGGATTCAGGTCTAATACCAAGGTCTTTAATCAATATTGAATTAATATATGTATATGATGATCTTACTTGAAATAAGGGCACAATTTATTTTTATATGACTAACCAGTTTTCATAGTAGCATTTGTTGAAGATGTTTTCCTTCTTTCATTTAATGCAGATAACTTTTTGTCACACATTAACTGCTTATATCTAAGGGTTTATTTCTGAGTTCTCAATTCTATTTCATTGGCCTCAAAGTTTGATTTTATTCCAGTACCATGAAAGAGTTGGCCACCCGATGGGGTGACTGACTGGGAGCCTCGGAACGCCGCACCTATTAAGGAAAACTCTGAGAGACCGGGTCCTATGCAAAAGCAAGGGTTTTATTAATAAGCGAGTATACTCGGCCCATAGCATGACCCCAAGTGGTCAGTGGCTAAGAGCCCCGGGCCCTTCCAGGGAGGATCTTTTAAGAGATAGTTCCCGCCACTACAGAAAAGCCAGCGCATAACCATCCAATAGATTTAAAATATTACATCAAGGTCTGCGCGCAGGCAGCCAATCACTTTGTACCAAGTAACCATTCCCCACCAATCAGATCATTCTTAATACTTCTTTCTATATTTGGTGCGGCTAGATACACGCATGGGATCATGGGTCAGCAACGGCTATGTGTACTGTACGTGCAGGGAATGCAATTCAGGCAATTCAGGCCAGATAGTAGATTCTGGGCGGGGTCTAATAACCTCTAACAGGAATTTGTTCTGGGCCTTTTGTAGATAACACAAAGGTTACTTCAAGATGGAAAGGACACTCAGGCCCTAAATTGGTAACTTTCCATGAGTAGGCCTGCCCTGGTTGGGAAAGGGGTTTCTGCCTTCTTTCATACCACACTGTTTTCATTAATATAACTTTATAGTACAGCTTAATGTCAGAAAATGCAATATTCTTTTTTTTTTTCAAAACTGCTTTGGATATTCAAGGAAGTTTATTGTCTAAACTTCCCTGAATTTAGTAATGGAGTAAGAATTTAGTAAGATTTGTTCTAAGCACTGGTTGAACTTTCCAAGAAAAAAATAGCCAAGCCCATCAAAAAATGGGGAGAAGAAATGAACAGAAACTTCCAAAAAGAAGAAATTTGAGTAGCCAAAAGTCATATAAAAATGCTTATCATCACTAATCATCAGGGAGATACAAAACAACAATGAGCTATCATCTCACACCACAGTGACTGGCACGTATCTGTGCCAGCAAGAACTACCAGTGCTGGCGAGTATGCAGGGAGAAAGGGACTCTCATCTAGTGTTGGTGGGAATGAAATGGTACAGCCTTTTTGGAAAACATTAAGGACATTCCTCCAAAAACTAAAAACTCGAGCTCCCATTTAACCCAGCAATACCACTCCTGGGAATATACCCTGGGAAGCCAAAAATGAGAAACACCAGTTGCACTTTTAAGTTCACATCAGTACTAGTCACAATAGCTAGAATCTGGAAACAATCAGGGTGTTCGAGTACAGAAGACTGGATAAAGAAACTGTGGTACATTTACACAATGGAATACTATGCAGCTGTCAGGAAAGACGAAGTTATGAAATTTGCCTCTAAATGGAAGAACATGGAGAGGATGATCACTATCACTATCTTCCCGTTGATCATCTATTTGCTAGAGCGGGCACCAGTAATATCTCCATATGTCCTGTCTCATGCTAGTAGTACCCAAAGGCATCCGCTTGCTCCAGGAACATAAAGAGCCTCAAACCATTATATTAAGTCATGAAAATGACCTAATATAAATGTTACTGGTATTTGGCATATCAAATACTACATGAGCAGCTTGCCAGACTTGCCATGTGGGTGGCATACTGTTGTAGTCACCTCTAAATAAAGCATTTATTGATGAACTGAGCGGCCGCTAGCGGCCGCGAGCCAGGCTGTGATAGTCTGGTCTGCTGGTGGAGTTGTGACGAGAGGGAAGTCCAGATGTGGAAAATGGCGGGACCCATGGAGTAGAGGGTGTCGTCTGACTTGTTGTGAGGCTCTGCTGGGGTGGCAGGCCAGGGCTAGAACCCACCATGCCTCCCAGGTGTCTCCTGAGCGGCTAGGCACAGAGAGAGCAAGTAGCAGCTCTGCCCCATGTCTGAGAGTCTCTGGTTCAGCAGAGAGAATGATACAGAGTGAAATTAGCCAGAGGGAAAAGGACAGATGAAGAATGAATGCATTTATTTGCAGGATATAAAAAATATGATACCAATATCCAAGGTCAGGCAAAACATGGATCAGGATTTCTTGTCAGTGGGTGGAATCAACCACAAGTATGTGGGAGTCAGAGGTTAGGTAAGACAGAGAAGGGAACAATGTGCTAATAATTGTTGGAAATGATAATACCAGCCTAGAATTGAGCATTGAATATAGGCAAAGGCTATAACCTCTAAATACACATATTGCAAGCAACAATGTATAAGAGAAGGAAGAGAGAGAGAGAGAGAGAGAGAGAGAGAGAGAGGGAAAGAGAGAGGGAGACAGAGTAAGAGAGAGAGAAAGGAGAGGCGAAATGCCAACCATAAAGGCAGGAAGGGGAGGAAATCAGGGGACATTGGTAGTGGGAAATGGGCACTGGTGGAGGGATAGGTGCTGGAACACTGTATGACTGAAACACCAACATGAACATCTTTGTAACTGTATATCTCATGGCTGGAACACTATGTGACTGAAACCTCCAAACATGAACAACGTTGTAATTGTATATCTCACGGTGGTATAATAAAATATTAATAAAAAATTCTTAAAAAAGATTTGTTATATGTTCTTGAATCTATGGCCACTACATTTTTAATAGGGATAAAGAATTTAGTAAAATTTATATGTAATAATCATTTTTTTGGCTTTTTGGGTCACACCTGGCAATGATCAGGGATTTCTCCTGGCTCTGCACTCAGAAATTACTCCTGGCGATGCTCAGGGGACCATATGGGATGCCGGGATCGAACCCGGGCCGGCATGGGCTGGCCGCATGCAAGGCAAATGCCCCACCCACTGGGCTATCGCTCTGTCCCCGAGGTTTGTAATAATCATTTTTATAATATTCACTCATCAAATCCATAAAAATGTAATATTTTTCATTTTCTTCCATCTTTTTTTAAAATGATTTAGTTTGGAAATGGAACTATATCAAACTAAAAAAACTTCTGTATAGGAAAAGAAACTCAATCTTAAATAAAAATGACATTCTACTAAATGGGACATGGGGCAGAGCTGCTACTTGCTCTCCCTGTGCCCAGCCACTCATGAGGCACCCGGGAGGCATGGCGGTTTCCAGCCCTGGCATGCCACCCCAGCAGAGCCTCACAACAAGCCAGACAACCCCCCGTTCCCCCGACTCCATGGGGGCAGCCGTTTTCCACATCCGGACTTCTTTCTCGTCACAACTCCACCCAGCAGACCAGTATATCACAGCCAGGATCATCGACACTCACCCTGCAGCAGTTTTTTTTTTCAATCCGGCCTAGGTATGCTGAACCAGAGACTCTCAGACATGGGGCAGAGCTGCTACTTGCTCTCCCTGTGCCCAGCCATTCATGAGGCACCCAGGAGGCATGGCAGGTTCTAGCCCTGGCCTGCCACCCTAGCAGAGCCTCACAACATGCCAGACGACAACCCCCTACTCCCTGGGGCTGCCATTTTCCACATCCGGACTTCCCTCTCATCACAACTCTATCCAGCAGACCAGACTATCACAGCCCAGCTGGTTCATCAATAATTGCTTTATTTAGAGATGACTACAAGAGTATGCCACCTGCACGGAAAGCCTGACAAGCTGCTAGTGTCGTATTTGATATGCCAAATACCAGTAACATTTATATTAGGTCATTCCCATGACCTAATATAACGGTTTGAGGCTCTTTATGTTCCTGGAGCAAGCGGATGCCTTTTGGGTACTACTAGCATGAGACAGGACATATGGAGATATTACTGGTGCCCACTCTAGCAAATAGATGATGAACGGGAAGATAGTGACTAAATGGGATAAAATGTTTGAACACTATACAGCACATAAAGGGGTGATATACAAAATCTATAAAGCATTCACAAGACTCAAGAACAAAAAATCAAATGACCTCACTCACAAATGGAATAAGATGAACAATTTCCCAAAGGAGACTTAGGTATAGCAAGCAGCATATAAAAAAGTGCTAATCGTCACTCATGATTAGGGAAATGAAACTCAAAATAACATGTAGATATCCTCTCATTCCCCTGACACATATCAAGAAATATGGAAATAGTCAAGTTGGCAGTGCTGTGCTATAAAAGGAAACCTCATCCACTGTTGACAGGAATCATCTGGTTAGCCTCTATGGTGAACAATAGGGAGAGCTACCCAAAAAATAGGAGTAGAACTTGTGTCAGACTTATCAATACATCTAGTGGCACCTATGCCTCAAACACAAAAGCATTAAGCTTGTTCATCACTACACTTCATGTAATTGCCATAATACAGAAATAACCCAAATACCCAGCTGCAGATAAATTAATGAAGAAGTTAATACAATCAAGTTGATCATAGAATATGATAGATATCTAAGAAAGAATAAAATCCTGCAACTTGCAGCAACATGGGTGGAGCTAGAGGATACCATGCTAATTGAATTTAGTCAGAGAGAAAGGGATAGATACAGAACAATCTCATCCATTCGTGGGACCCTAATATAAGCAGTCAGGTAGCAACAAAGGGGAGATCTGATTCAACAATTAAGTGGGTAAGAGAGGAGATGAGGATTTCAAAGAGAGGGATGTTAGGGTCTTTAGGAGAAGGATTTAGGGACTTTGGTGATGGGGGCAGTGTTGGAATTATGTGCACAGGAAACTACCATTAACTGCTGTAAATCACAGAACTTCAATGAATAAAAATAACTTTTTAAGGAAGTGACTTAGTTTAGGGGCTAGAAAGATAGCACATTAGGTAAGGCATTTGTCTTTCAGTCTGCAGGCCTGGGTTTGATACCCAATGTCCCTGAGACCCACCAGAGGTGATCTCTGTACACAAAGTCAAAAGTAAACCCTGAGCACTGAGATGTTACACCCCAAACCAAAACAAAAACATTGACATTTTCAATGTATAAGTCTCTTGCCTCTTGTATTAAGTTAATCCTTAGAACTTGAGGTTTCTGAGACACAATTTTTTCCTTAATTTTAAAGTAATTTACATAACACAGTTGCTATAACTAGAAATAGTTTAAAAAAAGAAAGAAAAGAAAAAAGAGTAGTTCCTCTTTCTATGTTACCCCTCCATAGATATTGTTTAAAAATTTTATATTTAGTAAACAGGAAAGGGGGAAATGTTGGTAATGCCCTGTAACCCCATGGGTCTTATATTACAGTTAAGAAAAGTGTTAAAAACAGTTAGAAAGCCAGGCGACTATAAATAATCCCAGGAGAGAATCCCTGGGGACCTGCAGAGGAGCCTGCTGTGAAAGAGAGAGAGTGTGTCCCTGGAGAGAGATCCCTGAGAGAGATCCCTGGAGAGGTCCCTGGAGAGGAATTCCTAGAGAGAGATCCCTAGAGAGAGGCCCCTGGAGAGAGGTCAAGTGAGGAGTGAGTGAAGACAGATTAAAAGGAGAGCTTCAGACTTTCAAGAGCCTGTAGTCTTGTTTCTTTGTCCATCAATCGAGGAGAATGATCATCGGCCCTGGACTCAGCCTGGGACTTTTCCAAACCCCAAACTGCTGGGGACCCTGTTGAGACCTAACACTATGTTCCAGCACCAGTTCCAGCACCAGGGTCAACTTTCCTCCACCAGTATACCCACATTCATCCCACTCAAATCCATCTCCCATTCTGCCTCATTTAGAGGCACAGTTTAAGTTAGGTTTGTATAGTTTTAATCTTCTTTTGGTGCTCTTGATTCTGCATTTTGGATATATAACTATACCACTTTTCTACCTGCCCCTCAAGGTGTTGCAGGTGTGGCTGCAATGCCTGGCTGTGTTGACAGGTAAGAGACAGGAGACAGGCTTGTCTACACCCAGTGCTTTGGCCCAAGGACCTTGGATGATTGATGGTCTGACAAAGAAAAGACTGGGCCCCCTGGTATGAACCGTGAGCCACTGCAGAGCCTGGCAAGCTACTCTTGGTGTATTCAATATGCCAAAAACAGTAACAATAATGGACCTCATTCCCAACGAATGGAGATGTTACTGGCGCCCACTCGAGCAAGTCGATGAACAACAGGAAGACAAGTGACAAGTAACAAGTGACTTTTACTACCAGTATACCTGAAGCTTTAGGCCCCTGTCTCCCACTAGTTCCCATCTTCTTCTTCTTCTTCCTACAACCCCTAATTTTCTTTCATTCTCTGTCATTCTCCTGCCTGTATTCTGTGATCAAGGGTGATTGAGTTAACCCTCTCCCTTTAATACTTTGCATTGCCTTACACAGTTATCCTATTCTATATACTAAAGTCAGATCATCCAGTGTTTGTACTTTTCCATCTGAATTAGGTCATCTAATTTATATCCTCCATTTCCATCCACCTGTGGTGAATTCATGATTTCATCATCCTTGCAGCTGCGTAATTTTATTCCAATGTGTGTGTGTATATATACACGCATATATATGTATATATACACACATATATATACATATGCATGTATATGTATGTATATATGTATATATACATGCACACAAACACACATTGGAATGAAGATATATATATATATATACATATATATTCATAATAGAGTCATCTGCATTGAAAGACCAAGGATGATATTGTATCTAATAGACTTATCTGCATTTGGGCACAAGGTGGACAATGTATCTTATCTACTATGGCCAGTACACCCGGCAGAGCAGATACCAGCTTTTCCCATTGAACCCCCTGCCATCAACAGACCACGAGAGCGACTTCTGACTCAAGTCCACCATCCCAATTGAGCCTCAGAGGAACCCAGAGAAACCCCCACATCTTGCTGGCAGCGATCTTCACCATCCTACACTCCGCAGCTGGTAAGACCTCCACCGAAGAGAGTAAGCCAGTCTCCAGCCTGGCTTGTCAGAAACCCAGCATACAAGGACCCACCCTTCAGAGACCCGACCTTCAGAGGAGAGTATTTCAAGCCCAGGAACGCTTGAGCCACAGACACAGATACACCCAGCAGAGCAGAGACCAGCTTTCCTCATTGTGCGTGGCCGCAGTGCGGTGAATTTAATGCCAAGATTTGATTTACCTCCAAATTACCATGAATGTTCTACCCACCTCTCTGAGAGAGCACCACAAGATAATGAGAGTATAGCGCCTGCAAGGCAGAGCCTGGCAAGCTGTCGGATGCATGTTCAATATGCCAAAACCAGTAACAAAAATGTTTAATTTCCTAACCCCGAAAGATCCCTTAATACGGCAGCAGTAAGAAAGGCGAACAAGCAGTGCCTGATACAATTTCAGGACCAACCTAGGCTGCCAAAATGAAGAAGGACTAAAATGACTGCCTGTACTTTCAATGTACATACGCTGGCATCGAAGCATATATTAAGGATCTGATGGTGGGAAGCAAAAAGATCAAGTACGACATCATTGGTATGACTGAGACGAGGAGGTGTCAGTCGCATCACACTGTATTTGACACCGGAGAAGAATTGTTCCTTGGAACATGCAACGAAAAGAGGCATCAGTGGCATTGGAGTCCTTGTCAACACAAACATGGTCATCAACATTGATTCATTTGAATGCCTAACAAACTGGATACGATGATTACACTTGAAGAGCTGTGGACCACTGCCAGCAATTTCTATCTTCATTGTCTACGCACCAACATCCACAAACAGGGAAGATGAAATTGAGAAATTCTACATGGAACTGGAGAAATTCTATAAAAAGATAACACCTTCTACAAGATCATAGTCGGTGAATTTAATGCCAAGATAGGACTGAGAAGATTGGCTGAAGAACTCCACATCAGGACCCATGGCCTAGAATGGAACGAACAGGGTGAGAGACTATCTGAGTTCATCATGTACACCAAGACCATTCATGGGAACTCACAGTTCCAGAAGGCTGAAGCGAAACGTTGGACATGGGAATCTCCTGGTGGACAGTTCCACAATAAAATTGACCACATCATCTTCAATTGACGGTTTTGTCTGTCTGATATAGCTGTCGTCCCCAAATTCCAAACAGGATCGGAACACCGTCTCCTTCGTGCAAAATTCTACTTCCTGCAACGGGGAGAAAAGGCTGCAAAGTTTAAGAAGAGAACTCCCAGAATGACCACCAACTGGGAACTCTTTGGCACCATTGCAGCAACAAGGGAAGATACCATCATTGATGACATTGATGAAGAATACAACCGACTGATTCAGCACCTCCATGATTGTGCGAAGAATGCCGAGAGAGAAAAAGACACAAAAGG
The DNA here is from genome assembly GCA_021461705.1 of Cryptotis parvus. NCBI lineage: Eukaryota > Metazoa > Chordata > Mammalia > Eulipotyphla > Soricidae > Cryptotis > Cryptotis parvus. The sequence goes on from JAJIBD010005998.1 coordinate 28,744, forward strand.
ACGCCTGTCTTCAGAAACACTCGAGCTCATTTGCCAGCATAGAAAGGCATGAGCCTCAGGCAACCAAATGCTAACGTCCAAGCTTGCAAAGGGGTGCAGAGAAGAGATAAAAGAAGATCTCAAAGACAGAAGAACAGAAATGCTGGAAGATGCAGCAGAAGCCGGGAAAAGCATTCACACCACCCACCTGTCCTTCGCCAACTATAAGACCAAGATGACTGCCCTCCGATGCCCTGATGGATCTATCACATCTTCCAGAAAGGCAATGGAGAAGATTATCCATGACTTCTACTCAGATCTCTTGGATAGCCACGTCCACCTGCCCACATACCAAATTCCACAAGATGGATATGTCATTCCCAACATCCTCCCTTCTGAAATCTGACATGCCATTACGTGGGTAAAGAAGGGAACAGCACCAGGCCCAGACAAAGTCAGACCCGAACACCTGAAGCTTCTGCCATCGGTACTCATCAATACACTAGCTCGGCTCTTCACATGCTACCTGTCAGAATGCAAGGTGCCCTCCCAATGGAAAACCAGCAGGATAGTTCTACTGTTCAAGAAGGGAGACATTCACAACATCAGCAACTATTGCTCCATCTGCCTATTGTCTATCATCTACAAGCTGTTAACACGAGTCATCCTGAACAGGATTGGCAGAGCACTAGATGAAGGACAACCATGCTAGCAAGCTGGCTTCCGGAAAGGATTCAGCACAATCAACCATATCCACACGGTAACAAGCTCATTGAGGTTTGTAGGGAGTACAAGATGGCACTCTGTCTCACGTTCATTGATTTACAGAAAGCCTTTGAGTTTGTGGAGACTGAAGGGGTCATCGAAACCCTAGCCAAACAGGGCATTTGAACGCAATACATCAAGATCCTTCGTGAGCTGTATTATGGATTCACCACCAGGATCTCACCATTCTACAAGGAAGTGATCATTGATGTCAAAAGAGGGGTTCAATAGGGTGATACCATTTCACCAAAACTCTTCAGCGCCACCCTCAAGAACAGCATGCGACAATTAGAATGGGAAGGAATGGGAGTGAAGATAGATGGTCGGCAACTAGACCACCTCCGCTTTGCTGATGACATCGTTCTAATAACACCAAACATTAGTCAAGCAGCACAAATGCTGACTGACTTCGACCGAGAGTGTTGAAAGAGAGGTATTCTACCTGGGGTGTGCGGCTGGCCAGGCGGGCGACCGCTCACACGGCCGCTTATTCATACAAAAACTAGGAAATTCAACACCAAGGAAAGGTAATATCCTCAGGAAAAAAGAAACAGTACACTAGATGAATCTATCCCTGAACACTGCAACACCATGGGGGAACAACGCAGATCCCCAGTTCGAAGAACAGATGAAGGAATCAACCCTGAAGACAAAAAAGAATGCAGATGTGCATGATCTCTCTGACAATGAATTTAGAGAAGAAATTGGTAGGATGTTTAGGGAGCTCAACGAAAAAAAATTGAGCAGATGTCCAATAAAATACAGGAGAATATAAAGGAAGCAGTTGAAAGGGCAGTCAATAAATTACGGGAGGAAATGAGACCAGAAATGAGAACCATGCAAATAGAAATATCATGGCTTAAAAACTCAGTAGATGAAATGAAAAACACAATAGGGGGCTCTCAACAGTAGGGGTGAAAGCAGCGGAAGAGAGAATCAGTGAGACTGAAGATGAGCTGCAGGAAGCACTCAGAGAACTACATAAGATGGAAAAAAAACCAGAAAATGGATCAGCAACGGAACAGAGGACAATGGGATGAAGCCAGGTGGAACAACATAAGAATCATCGGAGTCCCAGAGGGACAGGAAAGTAACCCCAAGGAAATTAAAACAGTTAAAAACATCCTGGCTGAAAAGTTCCCCGAGTTAAATGACGAAGGCATCCTGATCCAAGAACCCGAAGTGTACCAGCAAGAAGAGACTCCAATAGAAAGACCCCCAAGACACATCCTAGTCAAAGTAATGGATGCCATAGACAGAGACATAATTCTTCAGGCAGCAAGATCAAAGAAGGAAATTGCATACAAAGGAGCATCCATTCGACTTTCAGCAGACTTCTCAGAAGACACCCTCCAAGCCCGAAGGCAGTGGTGGGATATAGTAAAAAAACTTAATGAAATGAATGCCTCAGCAAGAATTCTTTATCCGGCTAAACTCTCACTCAGATTTGAAGGACAGGTATACAACTTCTTGGATAAACAACAGCTTAGGAACTTTGTAAAATCAAAACCAATCTTAAAAGAAGGACTGAAATATCACTATAAGACGAAACATAACCCAAAAGAACAACCAACTTATACAGAAAGATGGCACAAAATTCCATGACAATAATCTCTCTCAATGTCGATGGTCTAAATGCACCAGTTAAGAGACACAGAGTGGCAAAATGGATCAAAAAATTGAATCCGACATTTTGCTGCCTGCAAGAAACACACCTGAACAATCGGAGCAAAGACAGGCTCAAAATAATCCTTCACTCAAACAACCCATCCAAAAAGGCTGGGGTAGCCATATTGGTATCCGACAACATAGACTTCAGGCTGAAGAAGGTCAGAAGGGATAGTGAAGGTCACTTCTTAATAGACAAGGGATGCATATATCAGGAAGAAATCACGCTATTAAACATATATGCACCCAACGATAGGCCAGTAAAATACCTAAAACAACTACTAATAGACTTCAAAGAAGACATTGACAGCAACACAATTGTAGTTGGAGACTTCAACACTGCTTTATCAACCCTGGATAAATCAACAAGATTGAAACTTACCAAAGAAATACTGGCCCTAAAAGAAAAGATGGAAGAAAGAGGGCTGGTAGACATATACAGGGCATTTCATCCCCAAAAAGCTGAATACACTTTCTTCTCCAGTGCACATGTAACATACTCCAAAATAGATCACATGCTGAGCCATAAATCATGCCTCCATAAAATCAAGAAGATAGAAATTGTGCCAAATATTTTTTTCAGACCATGATGCACTGAAAATAGAAGTTAATTGAACACAAAAACGGAGACCAATACCAAGTACCTGGAAACTAAACAGTTCATTGCTGAACAACCAGCAAGACATAAAAGAAATCAAAGAGGAAATCCAAAGATTCCTGGAAACAAATGAGACTGAAGACACGAATTACCAGAACTTGTGGGATACAGCAAAAGCAGTGTTAAGAGGCAAGTTCATAGCTCTTCAAGCATTCATCAGAAAATAAGAAAAGGCCATCACAAACAGTCTGACTTCACAGCTTAAGATCTTAATCGTGATCAACAAAAGGAGCCCGACCCAAGCAGAAAAAAAAGAAATAATAAAACTTAGAGCAGAAATCAATGAGATGGAATGTCAAAAAACAATCCAGAAGATCAACGAAACCAAAAGCTGGTTCTTTGAAAAAAACAAATAAGATTGACAAACCACTTGCAAGACTTGTAAGAAAAGGAAAAGAGAGAACCCAAATAAATAGAATCAGAAATGAAAACAGGGACATCACAACAGAAACCACAGAAATTCAAAAGGTCATTAGAGATTACTATAAGAGCCTCTATGCCACGAAACAAGAGAACCTAGAAGAAATGGACAAATTCCTGAATTCCTATAGCCTCCAAAGTCTGCAACAAGAAGATTTGGAATACCTCAACAAACCTATCTCCATCGAGGAAATAGAATCGGTAATCAAAAGTCTCCACAAACACAAAAGCCCAGGTCCAGATGGATTCACCAGTGAATTCTACAAAACCTTTAAAGAGGACCTACTCCCAATTCTTTTCAAGCTCTTCCGGCAAATTGAAGAAACAGAAACACTCCCAAATAGCTTTTACGAGGCACATATCACCCTCATACCCAAAGCAGACAGAGATGTCACAAAAAAGGAAAAATAGAGACCAATCTTCCTGATGAATACAGATGCTAAGATCTTCAACAAAATACTAGCAAATAGAATCCAAAGAGTCATCAAAAAGATTATACACCATGACCAAGTGGGATTCATCCCGGGAATGCAAGAATGGTTCAACATCCGCAAGTCAATCAGCATAATACATCATATCAACAAAAAGAAAAATAAAAACCATATGATCATATCAATAGATGCAGAGAAGGCATTTGACAAGATTCAACACCCGTTCATGAAAAAAGATCTCCGTAAAATGGGGATTGAAGGAAACCTCCTCAAGATAATACAGGCCATCTACTACAAGCCCACAGCGAGCATCATTCTCAATGAGGGAAAAACTGAAAGCCTTCCCTTAAGATCAGGGACAAGACAAGGCTGCCCACTATCACCACTTCTATTCAATATAGTATTGGAAGTACTTGCCATAGCAATCAGGGAAGAAAAAGACATTAAGGCCATCCGGATAGGAAGGGAAGAAGCCAAGTTATCACTACTTGCAAATGACATGATATTATACCTGGAAAACCCGAAACTCTCTACCAAGAGGCTCCTAGAAATAATACATTCCTATAGTAGAGTGGCAGGGTACAAAATCAATACCCAAAAGTCAATGGCCTTCCTACATGCAAACAGTGAAAGAGAAGAAAGAGACATTAAAGAAACTATCCCATTCACAATTGCGCCGCAGAAAATCAAATACCTAGGAATCAGTTTGACAAAGAATGTAAAGGATCTCTACAAAGAAAACTACAAAATATTACTTCAGGAAATAAAAGAAGACCTGAGGAAATGGAGACATATTCCCTGCTCATGGATTGGAAGGATTAACATTATCAAAATGGTAATACTCCCTAGAGCTTTATACAGATTCAATGTGGTCCCTGTAAAGATACCCAAGATGTTCTTCAAAGAAATTGAACAAACACTCCTGAAATTTGTATGGAATAATAAACCCCACGAGTAGCTAAAGCAATCCTTGGGAAAAGAAGATGGGACGTATCACTTTCCCCAACCTCAAGCTCTACTACAGTGCAGTTGTAATTAAGACAGTGTGGTATTGGTATAGAGACAGACCTGCCGGCCTATGGAATAGAAATGAATATCCTGAAACACACTCTCAAATATACAACCACTTAATCTTCAATAAAGGAGCAAAAAAATTAAGTGAAGCATAGAAATCCTCTTCAACAAATGGTGCTGGGAAAACTGGGCAGTTACATGTAAAAAAAATGAACTTAGACCTCTAATGCCATGCACAAAAGTCAGATCAAAATTAAGATTAAGATCTCAACATCAGACTTGAATCTATAAGGGACATCGAACAAAACATAGGAGAAACGCTCTACAACATCAAAACTAAAAGTATCTTTAAAGACGACACACCACTGACCAAGCAAATGGAAGCAAAGATAAACAAATGGGATTATATAAAGTTGAAAAGCTTCTGCACCTCAAAAGAAATGGTGACCAAGATACAAAGACAATCCACAGAGTGGGAAAGGATATTCACCCAATACCCATCTGACAAGGGGTTAATATCCAGGATATATCAGACACTGGTAGCACTTCACAAGAAAAAAACAGCCAACCCCATCAAAAAATGGGGAGAAGAAATGAACAGATGCTTCCAGAAAGAAGAAATTTGAATGGCCAAAAGGCATATGAAAAAGTGCTCTTCATCTTTAATCATCAGGGAGATGCAAATCAAAACAACAATGATGTACCATCTCACACCACAGAGACTGGCACACATCCGAAACAGCAAGAACAACCGGTGCCAGCGTGGATGTGGGGGGAAAAGGGATTCTCATCCACTGTTGGTGGAAGTGCCAACTGGTCCAGACCTTTTGGAAAACAATATGGGCATTCCTCCGAAAACTAAATATTGAGCTCCCATTTGATCCAGCAATAGCACTCCTGGGAATATACCCGAGAGACCGAAAAACATAGCAGAAACACTATCTGTACTTCTTTATTCATCTCTGTGCTATTCACTATAGCTAGAATCTGGAAACAACCTAAATGCCCGAGAACAGAGGACTGGCTAAAGAAACTGTGGTTCATCTACACTATGGAATACTATGCAGCTGTCAGAAAAGATGAAATTATGAAATTTGCCTGCAAATGGATGGACATGGAGACTATCATGCTGAGTGAAATTAGTCAGAAGGAAAAGGATAGATATAGAATGACTGCATTCATTAATAGGATATAAATAAATATTAGTGTCTTACTAAGTGTGGGAAATGGTAATGGCAAATTAAAACTCACCATTGAATATACACAAAGAGACTTAAGTGATAAACTCTAAATATCTGCAGGGCTAGCCACAATGTGTAAAAGAAGAGGGAAAGAGATGCAGAGAGAGACAGAGAGAGAAGGAGAGGAAACTGGGGTACCTGCTATTGAGGCAGCCTGTGGTGAGTGGGAGGGGGTGGGGTACATTGGTAGTGGAAATGGGGCACTGGTGGAGGGATGGGTGCTGGAATACTGTATTACCAAGAACCAATTATGAACATCTTTGTAATTGTATGTCTCACGGTGGTATAATAAAAAATTTTTTAAAAAAGAGAATGTTGAAAGATAGGTCAACAGCTGAATCTAAAGAAAACTATGTTTATGAAAAATGAACTATTCCCAGAAGCCCCATTCACTCTCAATGGAACAGATATCTCTGAATGCAGCAGTTATGTGTACCTACATCAAGAAGTCAACATGATGAACGACCTGCAACCTGAGCTGCGCAGAAGAAAGAGAGGCGGCTTGGAATGCCTTCAAAGGCATCGAAGAAATAGCTAAAAAGGACAAAGAACCTCCGGCTCTGGGCACATCTCTTTGACTCCACCATTCTCCCTGCATTAACATATGCCTCAGAGACCTAGGCCCTATGAAAGCAGGATGAGAATGCTATTCGGGTCTCCCAGAGAGGAATCGAAAGAGCTATGCTTGAAATATCACACCTCACTCAAGTGAGAGAAAGAATCCGAAGTTCCAACCTCCATCGCTATTCCAGAATCAGGGACACTGTCTCGTTTGCCAAGGCATCGAAAATCATATCGGCTGGACATGTAATGCGATTTGGAGACAACTGCTGGACTAGAGCCGTTACCGACTGGATCCCACGGGATGTCAAAAGATCACGTGGCCACCCACCTACAAGATGGTCAGACTTCCTGAAGGAACGGTTTGAGGCTCTTCATATTCCTGAATCAACCAGATTCAATTGGGCTACATTGGCACGTGATAGAATCCAAAGGAAATGTTACTGGTGCCCGCTCGAGCAAATCGATGAATAATGGGATTCAAGTGATCAAGTGATCAAGTGATCAAGTGATCAAGTGTTCTCCGTTCTGAAATCCGAAATTTGAAATTCAAAATCTGAAATTTCTAACAATTGTTCTCCCTTCTGAACGTTTCTAAAAATCTATCTCCCTTCTGAAATCCAACATGCCATTTCCTCAGTAAAGAAGGCTATAGCACCAGGCCCAGACATAGTCAGACCCGAACACCTGAAGAATCTACCTTCAGTACTCATCAATACACTGGCTCAGCTCTTCACATACTACCTGTTCGAATGCAAGATGCCCTCCCAATGGAAAACCACCATGCAGTTCTACTGTTCATGAAGGGAGTATCCACGACATTGGCAACTATCGCCCCATCTGCCTGTTGTCTATCATCTACAAGCTGTTCACTCGAGACATCCTGAACAGGATTGGCAGATCATTAGATGAAGACAACCATGCGAGCAAGCTGGCTTTCGAAAAGGATTCAGCACAATCGACCATATCCACACGGTAACCAAGCTCATTGAAGTAGGGAGTTCAGGATGCCACTCTGTCTCACGTTCATTGATTTAAAGAAAGCCTTTGATTCAGTGGAGACTGAAGCAGTCATCAAAGCCCTAGCCAAACAGGGTGTTCAAACCCAATACATCAAGATCCTTCGTGAGCTGTATTATGGATTCACCACCAGGATCTCACCATTCTACTAGGAAGTAATCACTGATGTCAAAAGAGGGGTTCAGCACGGTGATACCATTTCACCAAAACTCTTCAGCGCCACCCCTCGAGAACATCTTGCGACAATTAGAATGGGAAGGAATGGAGTGAAGATAGATGGTCGGCAACTAAACCACCTCCGCTTCGCTGATGACATCATTCTAATAACACCAAACATTAGCTAAGCGGCACAAATGCTGGCTGACTTTGACCAAGAATGTGGAAAGATAGGTCTACAGCTGAATCTAAAGAAAACTATGTTCATGAAAAATGAACTAGTTCCAGAGGCCCCAATCACTCTCAATGGAACAAACATCTCTGATTGCAGCAGTTATGTGTACCTAGCTCGAGAAGTCAACATGATGAATGACCTAAACCCTGAGCTGAGCAGGAGGAAGAGAGCGACATGGAATGCCTTCAAAAGCATTGAAGAAATAGCTAAAAAGACAAAGAACCTCTGGTTTCGGGCACATCTCTTCAACTCCACCGTTCTCCCTGTATTAGCATATGCCTCAGAGACCTGGGCCCTACAAAAACAGGATGAGAATGCTATTTGGGTCTCCCTAAGAGGAATTGAAAGAGCTATGCTTGGAATATCACGCCCCACTCAAATGAGAGAAGGAATCTGGAGTTCCGACCTCCGTTGACATTCCAGGGTCAGGGATGTTGTCTCTTTTGCCAAGGTATCGAAAATCAGATGGGCTAGACATGTAATGTGATTTGGAGACAACCACTGGACTAGAGCCATTACCGACTATATTCCACAGGATGTCAAAAGATCACGTGGCTGCCTACCTACAAGATGGTCAGACTTCTTTCCAAGTCCCTGAACGAACAGTTTGAGGCCTTCATATTCCTGAAGCAACCAGATGCCATTGGGCTACAATGGCACGTGATAGGGTCAATGGAAATGTTACTGGCACCCTCTCAAGCAAATCGATGAATAACGGGATGTCAAGTGATCAAGTGAACAATTGTTAGCATCTTGTTCCCTCTTTGTCTTACCTAGCCTCTGACTCCCACACTCTTGCAGTAGATTTCACCCACTGACAAGACCTCCTGATCCATGTTTTGCCTGACCTTGGATACTAGTATCATACTATTTTATTTTATATCCCACAAAATGCAGTCATTCTTTATCTGTCCTTTTCCCTCTGGCTAATTCACTCAGCATCATCCTCTCCATGTCCATCCATTTATAGGCAAATTTCAAAACGTCTTCTTTCCTAACAGCTGCATAGTATTCCATTGTGTAGATGTACCATAGTTTCTTTATCCAGGCATCTGTTCTTGGGCACCCTGATTGTTTCCAGATTCTGGCTACTGTGAATAGTGCTTCTGTGAACATAAAAGTGCAGATGGTGTTTCTTGTTTTTGTCTTCCCAGGGTATATTCCCAGGAGTGGTATTGCTGGGTCAAATGGGAACTCAATTTCTATTTTTTGGAGGAAAGTCCATATTGTTTTCCAAGGCTGTACCTGTCATCATTCCCACCAACTCTAGATGAGAGTCCCTTTCTCCTCACATCCACATAGCACCTGTTATTCTTGCTCTTTTGGATGTGTGCCAGTCTCTATTGTGTGAGATATCTCATTGTTGTTTTGATTTGCATCTCCTTGATGATTAGTGATGGTGAGCATTTTTTCATATGACATTTGACCACTTGAATTTCTTTTTGAGGATGTTTCTGTTCATTTCTTCTTCCCATTTTTTTTGATGAGGTTGGCTGTTTTCTTCTTGTAAAGTTCTACCAGTGCCTGATATATCCTGATAACCCCTTATCAGATGTATTCGGGGAATATTCTTTCCCACTCTGTGGACTATCTTTGTCCCAAGCTTTTAAGGAAGAGCTATGTTGATGACTGGCTTAGATAGCTTGGGAGTTTTGCTCTTTCATCCACTCACAGCTTAATCTATTTACATGTTCTTAAGCCAAGGTTCATTCTAATGAGATCTCTCTTCTATGTAAACACTGATAGAAGGTGTGGCAGTTACAGAATACACCTTGACTCTGAATGAGTATCTTCTGACTTATTATTATACATCAACTTATTATTATACAGAACATCGACTTCTATGTTATCTAGACTGGGCATAGCTCCTCTTTATACCCACTGCACCCAGCATGGGACAGCTAGAATTTACCAGGAGACTGTCACCCTGACTACATTGAGACTATCATTTAAGATTATACAAAGGATCATACTAGTTTGCCCTCAATCAGGCAAGTGTGACCCTTTCAGTATACAGAGATCGACATACTCAGGATCACCTTGGTGCAAATAGTAAATAAGAAGGACCTTGTGGGTACCACCTAGATTACATGAAGCCCATGAAATTAATATGTATTGCTTTATACCAGCCCCCTCTCCAGTGTTTTACATAAGAGATAATTTCAGAAGAATAGTTTAGTCTTTGGCATAATCCTTTGTTTATACCTGTAATAGGGTGTGGCACCACCCTTCTACACTCTTCTGCAATCTAGAAGCTGTTTAGGGTTCTTTATTGACAGGACCCTCCCTGTCAACAGTTAGAATTACTTTGTTGTATATAAGGAAACTGACTTGAGGCACTTTCCCCTTTTCTTGAGTAGGTCTCCCTTCTTGTAGGACTCTTTAGTGGAACTCCTTTCTGGTAGGATCCTCCTAGGTGGGAGACTTGGATTCTTGTGTATGGTCTAAGTTCTGACCAGAGCTAGAGTTCCTTCATTATATTGGATTGAAGTGGTAGAGCTTTTGTACTATCAAAAACCGTTTTAGACTGCGCCCGGTTCGTGAGCTTTCATCTGTTCCTGTGCAGCCTCAGAGGTAGAAGAGAACTTTTGTCTGATACTGTTGGGGTCCCCAGCATCTCCGCGACAGAGCTACAGCCAGGCTTCTTCAGGATCATTCATAGTATCGAATAAACATAAAATTTCCCAGTTTCTATTGGACAAACATCTTGACAGCAAAATAGAAAGCATTTTAATAAAAGGAAAACTGTAGATCTGTATCATTGATAAACGTAGATGCAAAGATCCTCCACAAAAACATTATAAAATTGAATTCAATAACATATTTAAAAGATCATATTTTATGACAAAGTAGGCTTCATGCTGAGATGGAAGGCCGGTGTGGTACACACAAGTCAATCAATGTAATACACCACATCAATACAGGAACAAATAAAAATCATATGATAATATCAATTGATCTAGAAAGCATTTCATAAGATTCAGCACCCTGTCGTGATAAAAACTCTCAATAAAATGGGAGTTGAAAAAACTTTCCTCAACAAACATAGTTCAAGCCATTTATCACCAGCCCAAAGTAGACATTATACTCAATGATGAAAAACTGAAAGCTTTTTTCTAAGATTAGGGAAAAGCAAGAATTAGCCTAGAATTGGTCTCTGCAAGACAAGTATCTTAATCCTATTTTGGCTCAGGGACCTCTCTTCTTTTGTAGAGATTTGATTTTGAACTTTAGTTCTGAACCATTTTGATATAGTTTTTTTAGCAAAAATATTTGAAGTTAATTCTTATGTAATCTGACACCTATAAAATACTGCAAAGCAGAGCTGCTTTGGTTGAAGACAGAGTAGTCTGAGGTCCTTAAACCCACATATATACTGTGGAGAGCTCTTGCAGATGTAGTTTGAAGATACTAGCTCCAAACTATAGAAGCTCCAAACTATCTTATCTCTTCCTATCCAACAACTGAAGGTTCTAGGCCAGCAGTCAACCACAAATCTCAACAAACTAAACTTTCAACTCATGCTGTATTCCCTTCTCTTAGACCCTGTTCAGTCCATGTTTGGTGCTTTCTGCTCTGACTTTTGGATAAAACTCTGTGTTCCCACCAAGGTCTGTGTAGTAATGCTGCTACAGTTAGTAGAATTGCAGGAGGGCACGTCTACAGAATGCCCCATTGCAATTTATGCTTCTCCTAACATTTTATAGAACTATTCAGTTTCACTGTGACATCCATCCCTGTCCAATGAATTTAAATAAATGAGACAAATATGAATCAAATACATGAAATGGAAACAATTCAAGAGAAGGACACTTGGTCTGTATATAGAATAGCCCTCATTCTCTTTGTTTCTTAAATATTTGCAATTCTGTATGCCAAAGGATGAGCACATGGATGAAGAATGTGACTTGGAGAGAAAGAATCATCTTCTCTTGTCTTTAAAATGTTTTGAGACTCTGCCAAAATGAGGCTCTGCCTTTGGTCTGAACTCAGATGGTGTGTATTAGTTTGCTCAGTCCTTCAGTTCTGCCTCTGTCTAAGATTCTATCCTTAAAGATTATACTAAAGCTTGGCTTTACATCTTAGATGCATCTCCTCAGGAATAAGACTATCTCAGAGGTCCTTCTTGTCCTCCTCTGCCTCCTAATTTGGCATGAAAGCTGTGGAGATACAAAACTTACTGACTATCCACTTTGGAAAACAGTTTAGCAGAGTTATTTTTGTTTATTTGTTTTGGTCACACTCAGCTGTGCTCAGGGCTTACTCATGTCTGGTGCTTGGGGACCACTCCTAGCAGAGCTTGGGGTACCATATGCACTATAGATTAGAGCCGGTGTCAGCTTTATGCAAAACATACATTACATCGTTCATTATCTCTGCAACCTACTTTAGCAGCTTTTTTTAAGATTTGGTGCCAGAAGATAGTACAGTGAGAAGGGCATTTGCCTTTCATGCTAATCACTGGAGTTTAGTTCCTAGCACCCCATATGATCCACTGACTACTGCAGGAGTGATTCCTGAATGCAAAGCCAGGAGTAATCCCTAATACAGTTGTGGAACAAAAATTGAAAGTAAAATTTTAAAAAAGTTTAAGGTTCACCTACAGAAAAAAATTCACCTACCATATGAACAGATCTGAACTCAGCAGGGGAAGAATTAAAGGACCTATACTCAAATGTACCTAGCAACTTTATTTATAGCAAATAGCAAACTTTATTTATAGCAACTGTATTTATAGCAATAAATGACAATATAAATGACATCAAGTCCATGACTTGATGGAATGGTTTTAGGCTCTTATGCTCCTGTAGTGGGCAGATGCGCTTGGGCTATCTCGCATGTGACAGGACATATTGAGATGTTACTGGTGCCTGCTCTAGTAATCGATGATCTATGAGAAGTCAGGTGATCAAGTGATCATAAATGACAACTAATGTTGTCATAACAGAACAGATTAACAAACTGTGGCATCATCATATCCTGCAATTTCACTTAGTAATAAGAATAATAAACTTGAGGCTATGAAAGAGCATCAAAAAGCATTATTTGCTGATGTTAAGCAAATAACTCAGATATAAAAGATAGATACTGTGTAATTCCAATTAAATATTTTTGAGGAGGAATGGGCTTGGGCCACACTCACTGTGCAAAGCCTTGCTCCTGGCTTTGAACTTAGTGTTCACTTTTGAAGGGCTCAGTGGGACCATATGCTGATATTGGGGTTTGACTCAGGCCTATGGTGTGCAAGAAAAGCTCCTTTGTTCCATCACTTCTTGGCTTTTTGGCTAAGAACAAGTGTAGTATCCTTACTTTGTTCCAACCCCCATATCTGATTCCATTATTCCTCTTTATAAAATGAAGTGTGTATTTTAAAAGCAAAAAATATCATGACAGAAAGTGAGCAGTTATTAGTTATTAAAGTAAGATGGGGGCCAGAGCAATAGTCCAGCGGGTAGGGCACTTGCCTTGTATGCTGCCGACCCAGGTTCGATCCCTGGCATCCCATATGGTCCCCTGAGCACTGCCAGGAGTAATTCCCTGAGTTCCAAGCCATGAATAACCCCTGAGCATTTCCAGGTGTGACCCAAAAGAAAAAAAAAAATAAAGTAAGACAGGGGAGAGAGAGAGTCTATGGCACAGGACCATGAAATGCATTGTGAGATAAAATTTTGTAACTTTAGCTTTCATAATATATCTGTTGTCTATTTCAAGTCAAAGTATATGCATGGTATAAAGTAAGAAGAGAGGATTAGGATGCATTTTGTTTTGCTTTTGTATATTACTGGTTATTTCAGCGCCAATTGTTGGTTCTCAATTTTCTATCAATTCCTGTTATAACTATAGCAAGATCAGCCAAATATATATATATATGTATATATGTAATATATGTAAGTATTTATTAGTTTTTTTAAAAAGAGATTTTTCTTTATAATTTAAAAAATTCTCAATATTTCTCTAGTTTCTATCTTTTCCACCACAGCTTCCTACTAGTAATAGCATTAATGATAGCTAGTATTTATGGATGACTCGTGTAAACAGCTTGTAGATGACGGACAACAGGCAGATGGGGCGATAGTTGTGAATGTCTGAACAGGATTGGCAGAATACTAGATGAAGGACAACCATGTGAGCAAGCTGGCTTCCGGAAAGGACTCAGCACAATCTACCATATCCACACAAAACCAAGCTCATTGAAGTTTGCAGAGAGTACAAGATGCCACTCTGTCTCACGTTCATTGATTTAAAGAAAGCCTTTGATTCTGTGAAGACTGAAGCAATCATTGAAGCCCTAGCCAAACAGGGTATTCAAACCCAATACATCAAGATTCTTGTCGGGGAACGCTGCCCGGGTTCCAAAAAGTGCCAGGAAGCGAAGTTTTCTTCTACCTCTGAAGCAGGCAAGGAATGGATGAAGACTCAGGAATCCGATGCAGTTTTAAAAGGCTTTACTTATCACAGGCTCAGGCATACAAGTCAGCAATAGGAGAAACCCTGTGCTTAGGATTCCCAGCTAGAACTCCAGACACGTGTAGGCCAAGATGGCGGCCACCACGTGTTAAGGCCCTGTAAAAAAGGCGAAAAAGATAAGACTCCCAAGAAGGGTGCAAGCTTACAAACAGAGAGCCCAAAGAGAGAGAGAGAGAGAGAGAGAGAGAGAGAGAGAGAGTTAGAGAGGAAGCAGGCTGGTTTTATACCCTGCAACTCAGACCTCCCACTATTCTGGGAAGCAGGAAAGGTTAAATGCCCTTAGGTAATTTCTCCCAGCACCTCACCTAGGCTCTATTATATGCTAATGTTTTGAGCCAAGATCTGCCTGGAGATGCCTTTTTATAGGGTAGAGAATGGGGTTTCTGAGATGGCATGTCTAGGTACCAAAGACTAATACTAATGCCAGTTAAATATTTCTCCAAGCCTTCACAAGTCTCGTCTACTTCACGGTAGTTTTGTATTTTAGTTGCCTTTGAGTTATCAGGGAGCCATGCTTGCTTGCTTGCTTGGATGCAAACAGCATTTCTCTCTGGTCTAATTACTTAGAGATCCAACGTCGCTAGGCAAATATGCTGGTAAGATCTAGCTAGTCCCATGATGTGGTAGCATGAGAGAATATTTATACCAGCTAGTACAGAATACATGGTCAGATAAACTGCCACATTTAGATTCCCCCTTATCTATGAAGTGATTTGCAGGAGGCAATCCAGAGCAGATGCAGAGGCTCTTAGAGGAGTCCTGCAACAGATCCTTCATGAGTTGTATTACGGATTCACCACCAGCATCTCACCATTCTACAAAGAAGTGATCATTGATGTCTGAAGAAGAGGGGTTCGACAGGGTGATACCATTTCACCAAAACTCTTCAGCACCACCCTTGAGAACATCATGCGACAATTAGAATGGGAAGGAATGGGAGTGAAGATAGATGGTCGGCAACTACACCACCTCTGCTTTGCTCTGCTTTGCTGATGACATCATTCTAATAACACCAAACATTAGCCAAGCGGCACAAATGCTGGCTGACTTCGACCGAGAATGTGGAATGATAGGCCTACAGCTGAATCTAAAGAAAACTATGTTTATGAAAAATGAACTAGTTCCAGAGGCCCCAATCACTCTCAATGGAACAGACATCTCTGAATGCAGCAGTTATGTGTACCTAGGTCGAGAAGTCAACATGATGAATGGCCTAA
This sequence comes from Cryptotis parvus, assembly GCA_021461705.1. Lineage (NCBI taxonomy): Eukaryota > Metazoa > Chordata > Mammalia > Eulipotyphla > Soricidae > Cryptotis > Cryptotis parvus. The sequence goes on from JAJIBD010005998.1 coordinate 44,577, forward strand.
AACCGAGCTGCGCAGGAGGAAGACAGCAGCATGGAATGCCTTCAAAGGCATCGAAGAAATAGCTAAAAAGGACAAAGAACCTCTGGCTCCGTGCACATCTCTTTGACTCCACCATTCTTCCTGCATTAACATATGCCTCAGAGACCATATGTTAATGGGTCTTACGAAAGCAGGATGAGAATACCATTCGGGTCTCCCAAAGAGGAATAGAAAGAGTGAGAGAAGGAATCCGAGTTCTGACCTCTGTCGCTATTCTGAAATCAATGATGCTGTCTCATCTGCCAGAACATCAAAAATCAGATGGGCTGGTCATATAATTCGATCTGGAGACGAACCATTGGACTAGAGTCTTTACCAATTGGATCCCACTGGACGCCAAAAGATCTTGTGGCTGCCCACTTGCAAGATGGTCAGACATCGTTATCAGGACCCTAAACAGTCCGAAGCTCTTAATATCCCTGAAACAAACAGATGTCATTGGGCTACACTGGCACGTGATAGGGTGAAATGGAAACATTACTGGCACATGCTCGAGCAAATCGATGAATAACGGGATATCAAGTGATCAAGTGATCAAGTGATAATTTTAGGCATTGAATCTGTATAATTCTTTGGGGAGCAAAGTCATTTTGACAATGTCAATCTTCTAATCCATGAACAGGGTACGTGTCTCAATTTCCTTATGTCCTCTGTATATCATGCCATCTGCAAATAGTGAAAGTTTGGCTTTTTCCTTTTCTATTTGAATGCCCTAAGTATCTTTTTCCCCCTGTTATGGAAAGTACTTCCAGTATGATATCGAATAGAACTGACAAGAGTGGGCAACTTTGTCTTCTTGATCACTTGGTAACTTGAATCCCGTTATTCATCAATTTGCTCAAGCGGGCGCCAGTAACATTTCCATTGGACCCTATCATGTGCCAATGTAGCCCAATGGCATCTGGTTGATTCAGGAATATAAAGAGCCTCAAAACCGTTCCTTCAGGGTCTTGACAAGGAAGTATGACCATCTTGTAGGTGGGCGCCACGTGATCTTTTGACATCCCGTGGGATCAAGTCGGTAATGGCTCTAGTCCAGCGGTTATCTCCAAATCGCATTACATGTCCAGCCCATCTGATTTTCGATACCTTGGCAAATGAGACAGCGTCCCTGATTCTGGAATAGTGACGGAGATCAGAACTCCGGATTCCTTCTCTCACTTAAGTGAGGCGTGATATTCCAAGCATAGCTCTTTCGATTCCTCTCTGGGAGAACCGAATAGCATTCTCATCCTGCTTTCGTAGGGCCCAGGTCTCTGAGCGTATGTTAATGCAGGGAGAACGGTGGAGTCGAAGAGATGTGCCCGGAGCCGGAGGTTCTTTGTCCTTTTTAGCTATTTCTTCTATGCCTTTGAAGGCATTCCATGCCGCTCTCTTCCTCCTGCGCAGCTCAGGTTTTAGGTCGTTCATCATGTTGACTTCTCGACCTAGGTACACATAACTGCTGCATTCAGAGATGTTGTTCCATTGAGAGTGAATGGGGCCTCAGGAACTAGTTCATTTCTCATGAACATAGTTTTCTTCAAATTCAGCTGTAGACCTATCTTTCCACATTCTCGGTCGAAGTCAGCCAGCATTTGTGCCGCTTGGCTAATGTTTGGTGTTATTAGAACGATGTCATCAGCGAAGCGGAGGTGGTGTAGTTGCCGACCATCTATCTTCACTCCCATTCCTTCCCATTCTAATTGTCGCATGATGTTCTCTATGGTGGCGCTGAAGAGTTTTGGTGAAATGATATCACCCTGTCGAACCCCTCTTTGACATCAATGATCACTTCTGTGTAGAATGGTGAGATGCTGGTGGTGAATCCGTAATACAACTCACGAAGGATCTTGATGTATTGGGTTTGAACACCCTGTTTGGCTAGGGCTTTGATGACTACTCCAGTCTCCACAGAATCAAAGGCTTTCTGTAAATCAATAAATGTGAGACAGAGCGGCATCTTGTACTCCCTACAAACCTCAATGAGCTTGGTTACTGTGTGGATATGGTCGATTGTGCTGAATCCTTTCCAGAAGCCAGCTTGCTCGCATGGTTGTCCTTCATCTAGTGTTATGCCAATCCTGTTCAGGATGACTCGTGTAAACAGCTTGTAGACAAAGCACCAGGCCCAGACAAAGTCAGACCCGAACACCTGAAGCTTCTGCCATCGGTACTCATCAATACACTAGCTCGGCTCTTCACACGCTACCTGTCCAAATGCAAGGTACCCTCCCAATGGAAAACCAGCAGGGCAGTTCTACTGTTCAAGAAGGGAGACATTCACGACATCGGCAACTATCGACCCATCTGCCTGTTGTCCGTCAACTTTGTCTTATGCCTGATATAAGAGGGAAAACCTTTACTTTTTCCCCATTGAGAATAATGCTTGCTGTGCACTTGTGGTAGATAACTTTGACTATATTAAGGAAAGTTTTTTCAACTCCCCATTTTGTTGAGCTTTTATCATGTATGGGTACTGGATCTTGTCAAATGCTTTCTTTGCATTTGCTGATATGATAATGTAGTTTTTATATTTCCTTTATTGATATTGTGTATTATGTTGATTCACTTGTGAATATTTAACCATCCATGCATCTCTGGGGTGGATCCTACTTTGTCGTAGTACATGGTCTTTAATGAGTTGTTGAATTCTACTTTCTAGTATTTTATTGAGGATCTTTGCATCAGGGACATCAATATGTAATTCTCTCTTTTTTTTTTTTGTTGTTGTGTCTCTGTTTACTTTTTTATAGGGTGAAATTTGCCTCAAAAAAAACTGTTTGGGAGAGTTTTTGTTTCTTCAAAGTCCTGAAAAAGTTTGAAAAGGATTGGCAGTAGGTGCTCTTTAAAGGTTTCAATAAATTCACTAGTGAATCTATCTGGGAATGGGATTTTGTTTGGGGAAGATTTTTTTATTACCATTTTAATTTCCTTGATAGTAATGGGTCTGCTTAGGTATACCAAATATTCCTGGTTCAGCCTTGGTAGGTTATAGGAATCAAGGAATTTATTTATCTCTTCTAGTTTCTCTTGTTTTGTGGCATAAAGGTTCTCTTAATAATCTCTGATAATCCTTTGAATTTCTGTAGCTTCTGTTGTGTTGTCTATTTTTCATTTCTGATTTGATTTATTAGGGTTTCTCTCTCCCTTTATGAACCTTCTAGTGATTTATCAATCTTGTTTCTCATAGTGATTTATCAATCTTGTTTATTTTCTCAAAGAAACAGCTCTTAATTTTGTTGATTTTTTTTTTGCTTTTTTTGGGAGTCACACCGGCAATGTTCAGGGGTTACTCCTAGCTCTTCGCTCAGGAATTACTCATGGCGGTGCTCGGGGGACCATATGGGATGCCAGGGATCGAACCCGGGTTGGCCATGTGCAAGGCAAATGCCCTCCCTGCTGTGCTGTCGCTCTGGCCCCCTTAATTTTGTTGATCTTTTGAACTTGTTTTTGGGATTCCAGCTCATTAATTTCTGCTCTAAGTTTTATTATTTCCTTCTTCCTGCCTGGTTTGTGTTCCTTTTGTTGACTATTTTCTAAAATCTTAAAATTGTGAGATTAAATTATTGATGTGGGCCCTTCCTTATTAACCCACTCTCTTCCTTTTCCTCCCACAACTATTTTCTTGTGAACTTAACTCCAGTTGATCTATCAAGAGGTGACAAAGTGTTGAGATCTCCATCTATATTGTGTTGCCAACAGTGTCTTTCTTCAAGTCTATGAGCAGTTGTTTTAAGTATTTTTCTGGTCCTTCAATATAGATGCACATATGTCTAGGAGTGTGAGTTCTTCCCTTGATCATCAAGAAATGAACTTCACTGTTTCTTATAACCTCTTCAGCCTGAAATCAGTGTCATCTAATACTACTATGACTGCCCCTCTTTTTTAAGGGGATTGTTTGCTTGAAAAACAGTTTTCTACTCTAGACTTTGTTTCTGTATTTGCTTTGAAAATTCCGACGTGTTCCTTGCAAGCAGTAGAGTGTTTGGTTCAATTTTTTTAATCAATCCTACCACTTTGTGCCTCTTGATTGATTCATTTAGTTCATTGACATTAAGAAAGATTATTGCATAATGAAAGAAAAAAAAGGGATATTAAGGAAACAATTCCATTCACAATTGTGCCACAGAAAATCAAATATTAGGAATCAACTTAACCAAGTGTGTAAAGGACCTGTACAAAGAAAACTACAAGACACTGCAACAAGAAATAAAAGAGGACACAAGGAAATGGAAACATATTCCCTGCTCATGGATGGGGAGAACCAACATTGTCAAAATGGTAATACTCCCTAGAGCTCTGTACAGATTCAATGCAGTCCCTATAAGGATACCCATGACATTCTTCAAAGAAATTGACCAAACACTCCTGAAATTTGTATGGAACAATAAACCCCCAAGGATAGCTAAAGCAATCCTCGGGAAAAACAAGATGGGAGGCATCACCTTCCCCAACTTCAAACTGGACTACAAGGCAGTAGTAATTAAAACAGCATGGTATTGGAATAAAAACAGACCTGTGGACCTATGGAATAGAATTGAGTATCCTGACACCCAACCTCAAACATATGATCATTTAATCTTTGATAAAGGTGCAAAGAGTCCCAAAATGGAGTAAGGAAAGCCTCTTCAACAAGTGGTGGTGGGAAAACTGGGTAGCGACATGTAAAAAAATGAATTTGGACCTGTGTCTAACACCATGCACAAAAATCAGATCAAAATGGATTAAAGATCTCAATATCAGACTTGAATCCATAAAGTACATTGAAGAAAATATAGGAAAAACCCTCCACGACATTGAAGCTAAAGGCATCTTCAAAGGTGAAACATCACTAACAAAGCAACTAGAAGAAAAGATAAACATATGGGACTACATGAAACTAAAAAGCTTCTGCACCTCAAAAGAAACAGTGACCAAGATACAAACGCAGTCCACAGAATGGGAAAGAATATTCACCCAATACCCATCTGATAAGGGGTTAATATCCAGGATATATCAGGCACTGGTAGAACTTTACAAGAAGAAAACAAACAACCCCATCAAAAAATGGGGAGAAGAAATGAACAGAAAATTCAACAAGGAAGAAATTCGAATGGCCAAAAAACATGAAAAAATGCTCATCATCACTAATTTTCAGAGAGATGCAAATCAAAACAACAATGAGATATCATTTTACACCACAGAGACTGGCACATATTCAAAAGAGCAAGAACAACAAGTGCTGGCGTGGATGTGGACAAAAGGGGAAACTCATCCATTGTTGGTGGGAATGCCAGCTGGTACAGCCTTTCTGGAAAACAATATGGACATTCCTCCAAAGACTAGAAATTGAACTCCCATTTGACCCAGCCATACCACTCCTGGGAATCTACTCTGGGAAGCCAAAAATACACAGCGGAAACACCATCCCTACTTTTATGTTCATAGCAGCATTATTCACAACAGCCAGAATCTGGAAACAACCAGAGTGCCCTAGAATAGATGACTGGATAAAGAAGCTTTGGTACATCTACACAATGGAATACTATGCAGCTGTTAGGAAAAGTGAAGTTATAAAATTTGCCTATAAATGGATGGACATGGAGAAGATTATGTTGAGTGAAATTAGCCAGGAGAGAGACGGATACAGAATGACTGCATTTATTTGCATGACATAAATATATATGTACATATTATGATACCAATATCCAAGGTCAAGTGAAATATGACTTTGTAACAGGAGGTCTTGTCAAAGGTGCAAATTATCACAAACTTGTGGGAGTCAGAGGCTAGGTAAGACAGAAAATGGAACAGTGTGCTAACAACTGTCGAGGGTACTAATACCAACCTAGAACTGGGCATTAAATAGAGGCAAAAAGATACGCATGACAACCCTTTAATATATGTTCTGTAATCCATAATATGGAAGGGAAGGAAAAGAGAAAGAGAGAGAAAGGGAAAGGAATAAAGAACCTGCCATGGAGGAGGGCTGGAGGAGGGGGGGGAACCGGGTAGTTGGTGGTGGGAGATGGGCACTGGTGGAGGGATGGGTGCTGGAACGCTCTATGACCAAAGCCCAAATATGAACTTTTTAATTGTATATCTTTGTAATTGTATAGCTCACAGTGGTATAATAAAATACTTTTAAAAAAAGAAAGATTATTGCAATGAGGTTTTGTACCATCTTTCTGTAAGATTTTGGTGTAATTGTCGGGCTTATTAAAATTACAATTTTGAGGAATATCAGAAGTTTAGTTTTATCCCTTATATGTGAATAGGTGTCATCACCTCCACTATAATTGTTTTAGAAGATCTAGTATCACTTGTATCACTGTCTTCCCGTTGTTCTTCAATTTGCTCAAGCGGGCACCAGTAACATCTCCATATGTCCTGTCACATGCTAGTCTAGCCCAAGGTCATCTGTTCACACCAATCACATGAAGATCCTCAAACCATTCCTTCAGGACATGGGAATGAGGTCTATAATTATTATTGGTTTTTGGCATATCAATATGACATGGGTAGTTTGCCAGGCTCTACCGTGTTGGTGGAGTACTCTTGTAGTAGCCTTTCATCTCGTGCATTTATTGATGAACCAAGTCAGGGAAATATCGGCTTTTCACTGGGTGAAGCTCTGGCAAGCTGTGGAGTCCAGATGTTGAAAATGGCAGCCCCTCATGGTGTGGGGGGTTTTTCTGGCTTCTTGTGAGGCTCTGCTGGGATGGCGGGCCAGGGCTAGAACCCGCCTTCCCTCCTGGGAGGGATCATGATCAGCTGGGCACAGGGAGAGCCGGTAGCAGCTCTGCCCCATGTATCTGAGTCTCTGTATCAGGCATACCTGGGCTTGAAATAAACTGCTGTAGGGTGGCACTCTGACGAGCAGGGGCTTGTGATCAGCAATTCTGCTGGGTGGAGCTCTGACTAGCTGTGGAGTCCAAATGTTGAAAATGGCGGCCCTCTGGAGTCGGGGGCCACTGGGGTCCCCAACAGTCTCAGGACAGAAGTTCTCTTCTACCTCCAAGGCCACCAGAGAATGATGAAAACTCACGAGTCCAGCATAGTTCCAAAAAGGCTTTTAATAGTGCAAAAGCTCTGCCATCATAAACCAATATAATGAAAGAACTCTAGCTCTGGTCAGAACTTAGACCATACAAGAGAGCCCAAGTCACCCACCAAAGAAAGAGAGAGAGAGAGAGAGAGAGAGAGAGAGAGAGGAGTTCTACCAAAGAGAAGAACTACCCAAAAACAGGTAGAAGAAAAATAGTAAGAAAAATCAGAAGAAAAATAATAAGGTAATAAAGATTATCAAAGTTAGTGAAACTGGGTACTTTGTCTATCAAATTTAGCTTACACGGAAAAGGGATTTTTTAGGGCCCTTGAGAAACTGGTGGAAGTGGGCACTCTGGTGATACGTGTGGTGTTGGAATGGTTTGTGCATATAAAAGTGTAATTAACACTGCTATAAATTCCTAGTTCCTCAACAAAAATTGTTTTTTGTAAAAAACGTAAATAGTTCACTCAAAGTCAGCTGCCACTCTATTCCTGCAGATTGTCACTCCAGGTAAGCATCCCATGAAACCAAGTGCAATTTTTCAAGAGAAATTAGAAAAACAATTTTTTTTTTTTGCTTTTTTGGGTCACACCTGGCGATGCTCAGGGGTTACTCCTGGCTCTGCACTCAAGAATTACTCCTGGCGGTGCTCGGGAACCATATGGGATGCCGGGGATCGAACCCAGGCCGGCATGGGCTGGTCATGTGCAAGGCAAACACTCTACTGCTGGGCTATTGCTCCGGCCTCAGAAAAACAATTTTTAACATAATATCCCAATTATTAAAAGTCATCAACTTATTCCATTTATTGATGCACTAAGGCAATCAAATTACCTGGATATACCTAATTCTAGTCTATAAGACACTAGATATGATAGTATTTTTTCTATTATTTGTGTGAGTGAGAATGTCACCTCTAATGAAATCGGAAGTAATTTATTGTCATTTACTTGTATTTGTTTTATCTTTATTACTTCATCCAGGGCCTACACATTTGGTGCCTAAATGTTTGTTGAAAATCCTACTGGGTTACTTTCAAATAACTCTGCTTACAGTAAGATAAGCGTCCAAGCTGACACAAATGTGCACTTTTACCCTGATACTTCAGGTAACATCCAAGATCCTTCCAAGTGAAACTAGGAGTACAGATGATGCTAACAGAAACCGTTTTATACTGGGCACATGTACCACATCAGTATCTTTGTGGGCACTAATTTATAAAAGACAGATTGTAGGTCAGCAGGTCTGAGGTCCCACTCTGAAGTTCCCAGGCTTTTTTTCAGCAACAGATAGTTCTGGTTCAGTCCAGGCACTTCCCCTGCCCTCTCAATCTCTCTCACTTCAACTTAGGAATCATGAAGCCTTAAAACACTAAGGAGGACATGCCTCATGCACAGCTGTAGTCCCAGAGGAGTTTTTGCCTGCATAGTTTGGAGAGAGTATCATTATCCATGGGATCACAGGTCCACCAGCCTTTCAAGTCTCGCTCATTTCACTCTGCAGGGTGCCCGTGAGCAAGAGATCCAGCTCTGTGATTGAATGTGTTCAGGGCTTCTTCTCCATATTGTGTGAATGTACCACAAGTTATTTATTCACTAACCAATTGCAGGAAATTCAGGTTATTTACAGTTTGGAACAAACACAAATAAAGCTACTATAAATACTGGCCCCCCCCCCAAAAAAAAAACACTAAGGAGGGAACAATGGAACAAAAATCATAAATGATGATGTAGATGGATATCAAATAGTGATGCATATTTTATTTATTTTAGGTAAAATTTAGTAGAAAAATTTAGAGAAGGAAGGAAAGGGTCAGGAAGCTGGAAAGTGGAGTATCTATAATAGAAGCTACAGAAAAAGTGGAAAACATTATGCATTTATGCATTCTTTTTACTAGGAGGATGGGTAAACACTGCATTGAACTTGAAACATGCAAGATGGGAAGTTAAAGGGGCTGGAGAAGAGAAGGATGTTTGCAGATATTACCTGCTACACGTCCTGGGTATGTATCATGCTCCATTCTCAGGGGTTTTCCTTTGGGGACATTCTTATCCTTATCTCACCCTGCCTATTTTCCTTTCGTCTCTATATTGCTATATAGTTCCCCATCTTTAGAAGAGGGCTCGAACTTCTTAGGAAGTGTTATGGGCAAATAGGCCAAGGTCATCTAACTTTTAGTAGAGTTTTGAAATAAAATAAAAATACTCCTCTACTCTAACATGAGAGCTCAATAAATTCTGAAAGATCTGCAAAGGAAATAACGCAGATTGTGACCCATATCCTGCCTTGACCTACCTAAAAATTAAAATCAGTTGGTGCTGGAAATTAAGGAAGTTATTGGAAGCATCTAATGGGCAGTTAAGCTCCTTCCTAGCCCCATATTGGAGAACCATTTTACTCATTTTAGATTCACAAGAGGTATTGTCTGGGTTTCTGCCCTCTTAACCCATGGATTTTGGATGACATAGGACTGTGCTCAACAACTTTAAATCTTCCTATAGTGGTCCTTCCATCTAACTAATTTTATAATTAGCTGTAGCAACTATCCAGAAAAGGTTGTTAAGTCCATACACATCAGGGCAAAGTGTATGAAGTGCATTTAAAGAAACATACATGGACCTTTGGGGAAATGAATTTTGTAAACTATTTTACATACTAAAAAATTTTGACTAAGGAGGCCCTTATTTCTATAGCATGCGCTAAAGAATACACCAACATACCCAAATAAACAGAGTAGATTGCTTGTCTACTAACTTCAGAATTAGGAATACCCATCACGCAAGCGGCCACGGTTCATCTATAAATGCTATATTTAGAGGTGATACAAGGGTATGCCACCTTCATGGCAAGCCTGGCAAGCTGCCCTGTTTTATTTAATATGCCAAATACCAGTAACAATTATATTAGTTCATTACCATGACCTAATATAATGGTTTGAGGCTCTTTATGTTCCTGGAGCGAATAGATGCCCTTGGGCTCTATTAGCATGAGGCAGGACATATGGAGATATTACTGGTGCCCACTCTAGCAAATAGATGATCAACGGGAGGATAGTGATAGTGATCACCCCAGGAGTTTCCAGCACCTCACCTCTGCTCCTTCCCCTATTTAAACTTCAGGAGCATAAAATTTAGCTAGTATTATGGGAACAGGCAGGAATAAGAGAGCCACAAAGTGGAAATAGAAAAGTTATTCACTTTCTATAAACAACACACACACACACACACATACACACACAACAACAACGTCTGTAATACCCATAGCTGAGATAGAAGAAAATTTAGTCTTACATAAGGTTGAAGACTTCTGTTTCTTTTTGTTAACAATTTATTTGGGCTTGATATATTATAAAAATGAGAATATTATTATACCTAAATGACCAGACAATTTTTAATTCTTAAGTATGATTTAGCCCATTATATGTATAAAATTTTAGCAAAGGGCTAAAGAGACACTTTCCTGGAGAGTTGTGGGGATAAAGATAAATTTGTGATCATAGTAGAACATTTAAATGTAGTAAGAAGAGAAAAGCATTCTCATGACAGAACAGGACACCCAGAGGTGTCAAAGGTAGAAGAGGAAAAAGCAGCTAGGATAATGAGATCAAAGCAAGTGAAGTGAAGAAGGGAGAAGGCAAATTACAAAGAAAACTGTTCTCATTCTCTTTTATTCTGATGGAGGTAAGTTCTCTGAATGGCAGAGTGCAGCCTCTTCGGTAGTTTCAGAAGATAAACCTCAGACAAAGTAGACAGAAACTTAGATATAATTTATATCTTTAGAGATAGTTTAGAAACAAAAGATGGAGGCTCTAACTAGTACTGTTGCAGTTGGAATGTAAATGTAGACACAAGAACCTCTCTGGAGACAGAATTGATGGGCTCCAACCCTCTTTGGACAGAAGATTTGGAGGACGGGTCATGAAGTTCAAGGATGGAAGTTTTCTGGAAACCAAGTAAAAGGCAAGCAAACAATTCCAATAGTTTCAATGTTGAACTGGGACAGAAAATAAATCTGGAATATAATAATGAGCTCATTTTCATTCATGTTGAATTTGAGATGCTATTGGATGGACATTCATCAGAAAATATCTGACAAACAGCTGCAAACTGTGTTCTTGTAGCCTGATAGGTCTGGGCTGGTGAGATGGAGGTCTTGACTACTACATCAGTATTCTTCTCCAGGGGAGAAAATCCAGCAGAAGGCATCTATCCAAACTCTGCCCACCTGCTCCATCGCACTGTGGCCAATCTCCTGATGGCACACCTTGTGCCAGAACCCTGCAGGCTTCTCTTTCACAGACCACAGACCCTAGATCAGGGAGTAACACCATTTGACACCAGCCCTAATTCTCCAAACCTAGGTGTGTACTTCCTGGCATCTAGCCCCCTGGTCCCTCTCACTGAGGCCAGGCTCGTGGTGGAATGACTCGCACCAGGCCTCTGTGGGCTTCTTTTCTGCAGATCCCAGACCCTAGATTAGGGAATCACCCCATCTGACATAAACTCTAATTCTCCAAAGCCAAACTGTCTGAACGAAATTAATACTGAACACACCCTTCATACTGCTGCCTTTAGATGCAACAACCATACTTCACTGACCTGATAACAGTCAAATATCTCAGTCAACTAAATGGAGTGAACAGTTCAAAAACCCCTCGTCATAGTCTAATAGCATAGCATAGCAAATGGAAAAATCTGAACAGCATAGGTTTTAAGAGTAGCCCTCTAGTCTAAACTACAGAATATGTCAGTAAACCTCCAACATTAACATACATAAAACTCTATGAACAATGGGGAAACTAAAGAACCAAGTGCTGTGTCACAGAGATAGAAACCCTGGCAAATCCTCAACCCAATTAAACTCTAGAGCCTATGACTACCTAAAATCAACACTTACCACACTAACAATCGAAATTAAGTGAACATTGGCCAGTGAAATTAAGCAATCACTAGATGAGAAATTTGACCAACCCAAAGAAGAATTGATTCAGAGAATGATAGAACTCCATACAAAATAAACAAAATGAATTAAAGAACATAATAGGAAGCCATGGTATCAGAACTGCCCAGGTGGAGAACCAGATAGATGAATTTGAACACAAATTACAAGTCAGCACTCATAGAGAACTAGCAAAAGAGAGAAGAAACACTAGAGTGTAAGAGAATTTAAGATACTTAATGGATAACAACCAAATGCAATCTCAAGCATCTGGAGAATCAGCAACAAATAAATCTAAAGGCCAGCAGAAGGCAGGATATAATAATAACCAGAGTAAAAATCAATGATATAGAAAATCAATACACAAAAATCAATCAAAACAGAAGCTTGTTCTTCAAAAAAAATAAAAAGATAGACAAACTTTTTGGCTAGATTGATAAGAAAAAAAAAGAAAGTACTCAAAAAAAGGTAACCCTCAAAAATCCAAGATCATTAGCTCTTCCTATGAACAGCTCTACTCAGTTAAGATGGATCACCTAAGAGAAATGGACAGATTCTTAGAAACATGTAATCTCCCAAAACTCAAATAAAAGGAAATAGAAAGCCTAACATGTTAATCACAAGCAAGGAAATTGAAACAGTGATCAATAATTTCTCCCAAAACAAAAGTCTTGGTCCAATTGGATTTAATGGTGAGTTTTTTCAAACCTTCAGAGAAGACTTTACTGCCATGGATCCTTAGCTCTTCCAAACTTTTGAAGAAACAGGAATCTTTCCTAATACCCTCAATGAAGCTAACATTACACTGATACCAAAGCAAATGGACACATTGCTGAAAAAGAAAACATCATACCAATCTTCTTAATGAAGATTGATGCAAAAATTCTCAACAAAATCTTAGCAAACTGACTCCAACAGCATAAAAAATTTTGAAGATTCGGCATCAATTTATGACAATTAAAAAAAAAACCCTCAACCTTCCTCTAGATAATAAAGGCTACCTGCAGCATTATTCAAAATAGCCAGAATCTGGAAACAACCAGAGTGTCTGAGAATTGGTGACTGGATAAAGAAACTTTGGTACATCTACACAATGGAATACTATGAAGCTGTTAGGAAAAATAAAGGAAAAATGAAGTCATGAAATTTGCCAATAAATGGATGGACGTGAGGAGGATCATGTTGAGTGAAATTAGCCAGAAGGAGAGGGACAGATATAGAATGACTGTACTTATTTGCATGACATAAATAAATATATATGTACATATTATGATACCAATATCCAAGGTCAGGTGAAACATGAATCAGGAGGTCTTGTCAAAGGTGGAAATTATCACAAACATGTTGGAGTCAAAGGCTAGGTAAGATAGAGAATGGAACAGTGTGCCAATAATTGTCAAAAGTGCTAATACCAACCTAGAACTGAGCATTAAATACAGGCAAAAGATACACATGACATCATTTTAATGTATGTATTATAATCCACAATGTGGAAGGAAAGGAAAAGAGAAAGAGAGAGGGAGAAAGAGAAAGAAATAAAGAACCTGCCATAGAGGCAGGCTAGGCAATGGGGAGGGAATCGAGGACATTGGTGGTGGGAAATGGGCACGGGTGGAGGGATGGGTGCTGGAACACTGTATGACCGAAACCCAAATATGAACATCTTATGAACATATTTGTAATTGTGTATCTCACGGTGGTATAATAGAATATTTAAAAAATAAATTAATTAAAAATAAATTAAAAAAATAAAGGCTATCTATAACAAGCCCACAGCAAACATTCTTATGGTATAAAAGCTAAAAAAACATTCCACACTGAGATCAGGTATAAGGTGAAGGATGTCCACTGTCTTCTCCTCTCTTCCTCAATATTGTAATAGGAGTGCTAGCAACAGCAATCAAGTAAGAAAAGGAAATCAAAGGGATCCAAATTGGAAAATAGTCAAATTTATATATATATCTCTATTTGCAGATGACATGATAGTATGCATAGAAGACACAAGAGTCCAAGAAAAACTTCTAGAAACAATAAACCAATAAAGCAGAGTGACCAGCTACTAAGTCAATACACAACATACGGTTGCATTCTTACATACAAATAAAGAATCAGAGTACAAAGATATCAAATAATCTATTCCATTCAAAATAGTGTCCAAGAACATAAAATATCTAGGAATCAACTTAACAAAAGAGGTGAGAGTGCTATAAAATGAAAACTTCAAAACACTTAAGAAAGAGATAGAAGATCTTAGCAAGTGGATAAATATTCCATGCTCTTGAATTGGAAGAATCAATATTGTCAAAATGACTTTCGCTAGTTACTAACTAGTAGTCTATTTCTTACCTAAACTACTCTATAGATTCAATGGAATCTCTATCTAAATTCAGACAGCATTCTTTATGGACTTAGAACAGTACATAAATAAAATTTGTCTGGAATCATTAAAAACCACAAATATCCAAAACCACACTAAAAAATAAGAAAATAGAGGTTATCTCATTATCTAATTTGAAACTATATTATAAAGCTGTAGTGATCAAAACAGCATGGTATTGGAATAAGGATAAACTCTGATCAATGGGTCAGAATAAAATACCCTAGAACAAACCTTTACATATGTGATCAACTAATTTCTGAAAAGGGTTCTAAGAGCATGAAATAGAATAAAGACAGCCTCTTCACCAAACAGTGCTGGCAAAACTAGATTACTACATGCAAAAAAAAAGACCGTATCTATATCTCAAACCTTACATAAAGTTGATTCAAAGTGCATCGAAGACCTTAGATCAAACTGGAATCTATAAAATACACTGAGGAAAATATAGGCAGATTGTTTCAATTTCAGGACCTCAAAGGGATCTTCAATTATACTTTATAACTAGCAAAGTCAACAAAATCAATTTTTTTCAAAAAATTGGACGATACAATTGGCCCCCCCCCTACCCCGGCCCTCAAATTAAAGTTTTGCATGGCAAAAAATCATAGGATAAAACTAAAGACAGCTAACTGAATGGGGAGAAAATAATTGCAGTGAATACATCAAATAAAGGATTGATATACAAGATATATAAAATGCAAAGATCAACAACAACAATAAAACCATCAAAAATGGGGCGAGGAAATGAAGGGACTTCTCTGAGAAAGAATAACAGATGGCCAACTAACATGAAAACATGCTCACCATCAGTTATTATTAGGTAAATTCTAATCAAGAGGACAATGAGATACTATCTCACACCATGATAATGGCACATATCAAAAAATAATGGAAACAATATGTCTTGGCAGGGAGGTAGTGAAAAGGAACTCTTCTACTGTTGGTAGGCATATAGTCTGGTTCAACTACTATGGAAAACAGTATGGGGAGCTCTCAGTAAACTTAAAATTGATCTACCCTAAAATCCAGCAATTCTACTTTGGAGTATCTAGCCCCAGGACAGGAAAACGTTCATCCAAAAGGACATATGCACACCACTATTCATTGCAACACAAAGTACCATAGCCAACATCAACCTAGATGTTCAACAACAGACTAGTGGATCATGAAAATGTGGTATATATACATGTGTAATTCTACACAACTATAAGGACTGATAAAATCAAACAATTTGCTGCAACATGGATGGAAGTGGAAAAAAAAAAATATATATATATATATATTTTTTTTTTGCTTTTTGGGTCACACCCGGCAATGCTCAGGGGAAAGTGGAAAATATCATATTAAATGAGCCAGAAGAATAAGGGCAAACAGGATGTTATCACTTATATGTGGTATTGAGAGTAACAAGGTGAGAAAATGCAATGGCTTAAGAGGGGAAGCCTAGATCACACTTAGCCCAGAGTAGAGGGCAGAGATGGAAATAGAGTGAAGGGGAAGGGGAGAAGAGAAAAGCAATGGGGATAAGGATTAAGAGAACCCACATACATTGCTGGTGTTGAGGAATAATAGAGCTAAATATCCAAACCACACAGTCAACAGTACTAAAATTGCAAGACTCAAACATCAATAACCAAATTTACAAGGTGTCTGTCAAGATGACAGGTTGGGGCTGGAATAGGTGTGTAGGAAAAGAAATCTGGCAATACAAGTGTAGGGAAGTTGACTCTGATGGTGGAATTGGGAATGATCATTGTATGTCAGAAACCCAACTATGTGTAACTTTGTAATTCACAGTACTTTTATGAAATAAAATTTTGGGGAAAAACAAACACAATAAGTGACAACTATGGTAGATAAAAGAATCTATCTACATCTACCTACACTAGGAAAATTCTTTCAAGTATTCTTCCACACATTTTAAAGGTAATGGAAGTCACATTTTTTTGTTACATTCATTCTAAAATTATACTATCCTGATTTCCAAGGACTTCCAGTGCCTGGTGTTGATATATTACCACATAACTTCACCCTCTGTATATAATGTCGAATTACTTATTCCTCTTCCAGGGTTCACTCTTGACATATGATGTTAAACAGAAATAGAACATGCATCTCCTGCATCTGGGGGTGAAACCTTACAGAGAATTCTAAGGTCTCCAATAAATATTTCCTGATGTTCCTGGAAAGGAGCTGTGTGTTCAGACAGGGAGGGTCACTGCAGATTTATGACTATCTTCCAGGCAGAAGGATCCACATGGCACAGGGCAGAGGCCGGCAAATAAGTGGGAGGTCTGAGGGAGCCAAACCACAGAAGGACAGCTGGTGCTGGGTCTGTGACACCTGAGTACCTCAAGAGCTACAGAACAGATGTTTCCAGATTCAAGCATTTTTTATTGTCATTTTCACTTTAAGAAAGAGAACTTGAAGTTTATTGAAATCTGGGTGTGCTTTCAGACTGCCATTCAAGCCACAAGCATTGAGACAAACTGACTATTGTGAAGAAAACTTTTTCCTGGTATGAGGCCAGAGCAGTAGTACAGTGGGTCAGGTGTTTGTCTTGCCTGGCACATGGCAGACCCAGGTTCAGAGGATACCCCCTAAGCCCCACCAGGATCCCTGAGCAGAGCCAGGAGTGTACAGCTGGTTGGTAACCCCACAAAAGTGAAACAAGACAAAAATAAATTCTCTTGGCTCCTTTCCTTACCCAGAGGTTGGCCTTAAATGACCTGTGTTTTCTCTGGGTCTTCACCCGGAGAAGTGCCTCTCTCTCTCTCTCTCTTTCTCTCTCTCTCTCTCTCTCTCTCTCTCTCTCTCTCTCTCTCTCTCTCTCTCTCTCTCTCTCTCTCTCTCTCCTCCCCCCAAGCCCAACTTTCCTTTGGAATGAATTATTTTACCTCCCATTTTTCCAACTGACAGAGCACAAGCCCCAAAAAGGTACTAATGTAACAAAATTAAAACTGATTCATAACAAATCTCTACTTAGAGACACACCCACACCCCACTGCCTCCACTGTGTATAAGCTCATCTCCAGGACCTGTTCCAGAGACATAACAAAATCTTGAAAAAATATCAATCAACTAGTTGCAAAAATTTCTCATATATACTGGTCCCAGCTGAAGCCTCGAGGTGACTTTGGGAGGGAAGCGTGACAAGTTGCCACCCTACCAAAGCCCCCAGCAGCCCAACCACTACTGCCATGCTTCTAGTTGGACTCCACTAACACACTACTGAGCTCCACAGAGATGCTAACCTGCCAAACATTTCGGGGACACTGTCTATTTGGGCTAAAAACCTCCAGGCTTCCTCGGAGTTGGAGTGGACAACCTCCCTCCACCTCTCCATGCTTCTGGAATCCCATATTCCACTGCCATAACCACGTAAGCTCACACCCAGTTAAATATCCTGGATTTTCTAGAGCAACGGTTCCATACTCTACAATTCTAACATCCCAGTAGGAGCATACCAGATTGGATGAGAATGTTATGCAGAAACCAATTAAGTTTGACTAACAAGAACATGAACACAGAAGGCTTAGCAAGCAACAACCGCTTAGCAAATGCTCAAATGGACTTAGTCCCTGGGGTGAGAGACAACAATTTTCACAAAGTTTCTTTTACTGAAGTTTTTTTTTTTGATCATCCCATTAGCCACTTAGTGGTGAGAAGCAATATAAAAAGAATTAGTGTGGACCAACAACTGTGGCAGGCTTGATGATTTGTTACAGGCATTCAGTATTTCAACACCAGTTCCACCACCACCGTCACCTTCCCTCCAACACTGTCTCCATTTTCTCAATCGCCCCTCAAGCCTGCCACTGTTGCGACAGTACAATTAATAGGACATTTGTCTGCACACAGTGAGCCCGGGCTCAATCTCCAGCACCACATGTGGTCCCCCGAGCACCTTTAGGAGTGATCTCTGAGTTCACAGTCAGGAGTAAGCCCTGAGAACTCCGAAGTGTGGTCCAAGACCAAAAAACAAATAAACGAAAATCCAGTTGTTTCAAGAACTATTTGGGTCGCCTTGCAAGGTCAAGAATTATGACCGTTTCTGGCACTTCCTGAAAAAAATACGGAATGGACAGTGGAAGAAGTTAGTCATAAATACTAAATTCAACCACATGGTTATATATAGATATGAGTATGACCATTGTTTTGTGCCTTTTTTTGTTTTCTATGAATAATTTGGGCATTAGCTGTTTTTGCTCTTTTTTTATCCTTATAATCAATATATTGTAGATAACTTTATATCACAGTATATCTGTGATAGGCTATCAAGGAATGAACAGCACAGAAGTATTTTGCTTCCACCTCTGTAGAAAGGGTAAGCATGTTTGAGATTGTACACAAAATAGTACTGTCATGCTAAGAAAAATTATGACTTGTATCATGAAATATGTATGGTTACCAAGCAAACCAAAGATGAACTGGCCATGGCTAGATTACCTAGTTACTTAATCAAACCCTAATCAACATGCTGTCAGGGAAGTATTTTACAACTAGGGTTAACATATAATAAATTGACTTCCAATTATTATTATTATTGATAATAAGATTAGGATTCAGTTAAAATATCTAAAAAAAAAAACAATTCTTTTGCTTCATGAAAAAGAAATTCTGCCAGATAGGAATTTGGGTCTACTTAAAACAAAGAAGCCCCTGACCCCTGAAACAGGTATATGGGTAAATATATAAAAAACATTTTTTAGGGAAAACAAAACATTTTGTTCAAGAGAAAACTAAATGAAAACATTAAGAACATATGGCGCCTTCTTTATACACATGAAAGTAATGCTTAATTTATATAAATTTATGACTCTAATGACACAAAAGATGAGAGTGAAGGTAAATTGAAATTCATTTTAAGTTGTTACGTTATAGTTGAAATGACATTAAAAGTACTTGATGGTAGAGGCTAAAGATACAGTATTAGGTGAGGAACTTGCCTTGCACATCACCAACCTGGGTTTGAGCCCTGGCATACCATACAGTTCCCTGAGCCTGCCAGGAGTGATTTCTGGGTACAGAGCCAGGAATAATTCCTGAGCATTGCCAGGTATGCGCCCGCCAAAGATGTACTTGAAGGTAGACTGAAAAGTTGAGAAATCATAGTTCTAAGCTTTTTAAGACTACATTCAAAGATGGGAAATGCTGGTGTATATAATATTTTCATTTGTTTCATAGCTGTTGTAATACTGTATGACCAAAATGTTAAATTTCTACCTCATACACGCCCCCCCACACCCCCCAACCCCCCCCGCCCCCCCTCCTCTCTTTTCCCCCAATATATGCAGAATTTAAAGTCATGATGATACCACCATAAGAGAGTGTGCATGGAAAACAGGTTGAAAGTCTAAACTCTCAGGATTTCCAGTAATTTGAGCAGATATTGATGAAGAAGCTTCAGTTATTAAGTTAGAAAATATACTTATTTTGATATTTTAAACATGATAGCCAAAAAGTCAAGTTAAAAGAGCTGTCAAAAAGAGGGAAAGTTGGGGCAGAGTAATAGTACAGTGAGGAGGGCATTTGCCTTGCATGCAGCCAATCTAGGTTGATCCAGCCAAACTGAGCACTGAATATAGGCAAAGGGATATACATGATGCCCTCTAAATGTATGTATTGCAAGCCATAATGTGCAAAAGAAGGAAGGAGAGAGAGGGGAGAGAGAGAGAGAGAGAGAGAGAGAGAGAGAGAGAGAGCAGAGTGCTAATTGCCATAGAGGCAGGCTAGGGCATGGGGGAGGGAATCAGGGGACAGTGGTGGTGGGAAGTGGGCACTGGTGGAGGGATGGGTGCTGAAGCACTGTATGACCGAAACCCAAACACGAACAACTTTACAACTGTCTATCTCATGGTGGTATAATAAAATATTTTAAAAAAAATAAATTGTTGGTATAGTTATAGTCTTCCTCGTAGAACAAACACCCACTGAGTTAATAATCACAGTTATGAAGAGTGAATAGTTAACAGAATTGTGTAGATGTTGTCTCTCCTGCAATTTTCAGCTTATATGGATGGGGAGCGGGGAATGAATAACAGGTTGGCCTGAGTAAAGAGTTAAATTCATCTTCACACATCTTCAGACAACCACAAGCATTCCGTTGTGGAAATGAATATTCTATCATACTTCTGGTGCTTTGCTTGAATGCACTAAGAAAGAAACTCTCACCCTGAACCTCCTCTCCCATAAAGCACTAAGAATCCGTGATAGACTGAATAACTTGAATTCCCTTAAAATTTCTCTACTGAACCCCTTGTCCAAATGAGAATTTTTTTTGGAGTGGGTCCTTGAGGAGGAAGCTAAAGTTAAATTATTATTTTTTAAATTTTATTATACCACCATGAGATAGACCATTACAAAGCTGTTCATGATTGGGTTTCAGTCATGCAGTGTTTCCACACCCATGCCTCCACCAGTGCACGTTTCCCAACACCAATATCCCCAGTTTTCCTCCTCCCTCCCCAGAGAGAGAGAGAGACAGAGAGACAGAGAATCAAAGAGACAGAGACAGAGTGAGAGATAGAGAGAGAGAGAGAGACTTTCCCTTCTTTTTACACTGTGGCTTGCAATACATACATTTAGGGGGTTATCAGGTATACCCTTTTGTCTACATTCAATGCTCAGTTCTAGGCTGTTATTACTATTTCTAGCAATTTTTTTAAAGTTTTTATTATACCACGTGAGACATACAATTACAAAGATGTTCATAATTGGTTCTTGGTAATACAGTATTCCAACACCCATCCCTCCACCAGTGCCCCATTTCCACCACCAATGTACCCCCACCCCCTCCCACCCACTCCCAGGCTGCCTCAAGAGCAGGTACCCCAGTTTCCTCTCTTTCTCTCTCTCTCTCTCTGTCTCTGCATCTCTCTCCCTCTTGCTTTACACATTGTGGCTAGCCCTGCAGATATTTAGAGTTTATCACTTAAGTCTCTTTGTGTATATATTAACACACTGTTTCCTTCTCTGTCTTACGTAACCTCTTACCCCACACACTTTGTGGTAGATTCCACCCTAAAGTTGAATTATTTCATGATCTTGAGACCATCTTCATGGAATCAGTTGAAGATGAAGAGACACAATGGCTATTCCTCCCCCAGTAAGGACACGGGGAAGGCTACTACCCTTAAGTCCAGAAGCAGGTTCTTACCAGACACCTGATCTACTACTACCTCAATCTTGGGGTTTTCAGCCTCCAGAACAATGAGATATCATTTGTTTAAATCATTCACTCTATGACATATATTTTTGCTCTGGCAGTTTTCAACTAAGATTATTCCTATTTTAGCTTCCTCCACAACATAGTTTTTTTTCTCTGATCTTCCCCTTTATTTCTTTATTTATTGGTCTGTATATCCAAGCAACTTCTTTCTCTTTTCTTTACCTTCAACTTTCTAATGCCAATTCTTGTTCCAATTTTCTTTACAGCTTTTCCAAATTCATTCTTCTAATTCTGGCCCTGCTGTCACCCATGTGAGCCCAGGTCCTTATAATCTGACACCTAAAAATATAACAATTTTCCAATTGCTTTCAGGCTCCAGTCTCACTTTCCTCTGCACCATATTTCATAGATCACTCTTTCTAAGCTACTATATATTTTCCTTCTCAAAATAATGTTGTTTCACTTTTTACTGTTTGGGGGTTATTTTGTTTCTGGTGTGGGGGTAACATCTGGTGGAGCTTAGAGCTTACCTTTGCACACAATGATCACTCCTGGCTGGCCTCAAGAGATCATCTGGGTGCCAGGTTATGAGCTCAGTTCAGCCGCATGGAAAGCAAGTACCCTGTCCACTATACTAGTTCATAAGCCCCACCCACACACACCTTTCTTTTTTTTATTAGAATATAAGAGTATATTTCTCACATAAGGCCCCTCATGTTTGCTCTGGGAGGGTCAAGTGGGCACTTCCTTCTTTTTTTTTTTGATTTTTTATTTTTTTAAAGTATTTTATTATACCATCGTGAGATATACAATTACAAAGATATACAATTAAAAAGTTCATATTTGCGTTTTGGTCATACAGTATCGGGGAGCTCCACCGGTGTCCCTGACAGTGCCGGGAAGTGAGTTCCCTTCTACCTCTGAAGCCGGGGGGGAATGGATGAAGACTCAGGAATCCGATGCAGTTTTAAAAGGGCTTTACTATCACAGGATCCAATATACAATCCAAGAGCAGGCAAAACCTCCGGACTCTGGGTTCCCAGCTAGGCCCCAGCCAGGTGTAGGCCAAGACGGCTGCCACCACGTGTTGAGGCCCAACAGAGCATGGAAGGACGGAGAAGCAAAACACCAAGGAAGCCGAAATGGCAAAAAGGGGAAAAAAGAGGAGCACTTCTTTCTTGCAGTTTATTTTATAGCTAGAAATCCACCCAAACTCCCCAGCCCAACCCATTCTAGGATGGGCTATCTAGAGATGAAAACAGGAAAACAGCTCCATAGAATGTAGCAACTTCAGGAGACCATCTGGTTGTTTACAAGGACCCAGAGCTAATTAAAAGCCTCCTAGCAGAGCTGGGAGAAGCTATAAGCTAAATGTAACTTCCCTGGCAGGAAGGATCAAATGCCCTCAGGTAATTTCTCTCAGCACCTCACCTAATATCTTAAGCCAAGATCTGCCTGGAATTGCCTTTATAGGGTAGAGAAGGGGTTTCTGAGATGGCATGTCTCTGTACCAAAGACTAATACTAATGCCAGTTAAATATTTCTCCAAGCCTTCACAAGAGTCTCGTCTACTTCACGGTAGTTTTGTATTTTAGTTGCCTTTGAGTTATCAGGGAGCCATGCTTGCTTGCTTGGAGGCAAACAGCATTTCTCTCTCGTCTAATTACTTAGAGATCCAACGTGGCCAGGCAAATATGCTGGTAAGATCTAGCTAGTCCCACGATGATTGTGGTAGCATAGAGAATATTTAAACCAGCCAGTACAGAATACATGGTCAGATAAGACTGCCACATTCAGACTACCTCCCTATCTATGAAGTGACCGGCAGGAGGCAATTCAGGGAAGATGCAGAGGCTTAGGCTTTTAGGTGTCCTGCAACAAAACAGTGTTCCAGCACCCATCCCTCCACCAGTGCCCATCTCCCACAACCAACATCCCCGGTTCCCTTCCCCTCCCCCCAGCCCGCCTCCATGGCAGGTTCTTTATTTCTTTCCCTTTCTCTTTCTCTTTTCCTTCCCTTCCAGACTATGGATTACAGAACATTCATTAAAGGGTTGTCATGCCACACACACCTTTTAACTAAGGAGTTTTTACTTTAGCCTGGAAGCAA
Organism: Cryptotis parvus; assembly: GCA_021461705.1. NCBI lineage: Eukaryota > Metazoa > Chordata > Mammalia > Eulipotyphla > Soricidae > Cryptotis > Cryptotis parvus. The sequence continues at coordinate 68,227 of JAJIBD010005998.1, forward strand.
ATGCTAAACAGCTGTCTATCATTTCACACATCTTTACCATGTCTCATGACCAGCAACTTCTCCAAAGAGTACTACTGCCTAATGATAATGATAGGACTTGCAGTATTTGAATGCAGTGATCAACATTTGCAGTCTGAACTCAACATATGGTTTTAGAGCCAAAAAGCGTGTGGGGTGGGAGCTGGGTATACTTGCATCCTCATACAAAAAATTAAGAACTGGGTTAGATGATCAACAGCAACAAAAGCATCAACTGGCCCTAAATCCAAAAGAGACAGCATGAGAGAACTCTATTATTCATTTCTTAGTCCCCCCTGACCTCACAGCTATCTTTGAAGTTGGTAGTTCTCCCTTCTATAATGTGCTAACTATTGCTCTATGCCCTGGGTATTATATGAATGAAATGCTAGAGATCCCAGCCCTGTGTAACTTAGAGTCAAGTGGAGGGGGCTAGACAGTAAATAAAATAAGTAGAATAGATAGAATTCTAGGTGAAAACAATTGTTATGTCATGGAAAAGAGGTGAAACTGGAAGAGTGTTATAAGTTTTGAGGGTAGTGAGAGTAAATTTGTCTTACCTACAAAGGGCAGGAAGATCCTGTAGGTATTTGATGAAAACAGGTAGAACAGAATATGATGCAGCCTTACTGGAATTTGTAATAAACAGCAACATGACTAAAGCTGACGGATGTTCTGAGCGAGCAGGAACTGAAAGATATTTAGTGACTTCATTGGAAGAGTTGTTATAAGGACTTAAGTGAGAAAAGATGCCACGGGTGATTTTGGAGTCCAGGACTAACATGACTGAGTGTTTACAGAATTTCTCTGACAATGTGCGGAGAGAAGGTTACGCAGGAGGACAAAAATCAAACAGGCCAGTGTGGAAACAACTCAAGATGAGACGATGGCAGTTCAACCAAGAGAGCTCTGGAGGTAGTAAGAAGTAATTGAATCATAGATGTATCTTGAAAATAGAGTCAACATGGTTGCTGATGAACTCAATGCAGTTAATGCAAGAGGAAAGTTTAAAGGGAATTTAGGGTGGTACAGAAAATAGCAGAGCATAATTTCCTTACCTAAAATAATAAGTAGAGGAATAAAATTAGGATCTCAAGTTTTAAGTAACATAAGATGTTTCAGGGCCGGTGCGATAGTCCAGCGGATAGGGTGTTTGCCTTGCACAGGGCAATCCCCGGCACCCCATATGGTCCCCTGAGCACCGCCAGGAGTAATTCCTGAGTGCAGAGCCAGGAGTGACCCCTGAGCATTGCTGGGTGTGATGCAAAAAGCAAAATAAATAAATAAATAAATAAATAAATAAAGGATGTTTCAAAGGTTCCAGGTAAAAGTGTTTTTAGAAGGGGCTGAGAAGATAATATGGGGGGTAAGATAGTGTGCTTGCCTTCCATGTGCAGATAGTATGGGGGTAAGATAGTATGCTTGCCTTCCATGTGCAGATAGTATGGGGTAATATAGTGTGCTTGCCTTCCATGTGCAGATAGTATGGGGTAAGATAGTATGCTTGCCTTCCATGTGCAGATAGTATGGGGTAAGATAGTGTGCTTGCCTTCCATGTGCAGATAGTATAGAGTAATATAGTATGCTTGCCTTCCATGTGCAGATAGTATGGGGTAAGATAGTGTGCTTGCCTTCCATGTGCAGATAATATGGGATAATATGGTATGCTTGCCTTCCATGTGCAGATAGTATGAGGGTAATATAGTGTGCTTGTCTTCCATGTGCAGATAGCATGGGGGGTAAGATAGTGTGCTTGCCTTCCATGTGCAGATTGTATGGGGTAAGATAGTGTGCTTGCCTTCCATGTACAGATAGTATGGGGTAATATAGTATGCTTGCCTTCCATGTGCAGATAGTATGGGGTAAGATAGTGTGCTTGCCTTCCATGTGCAGATAGTATGGGGCTAATATAGTGTGCTTATCTTCCATGTGCAGATAGTATGGGGGTAAGATAGTGTGCTTGCCTTCCATGTGCAGATAGTATGGGGTAATATAGTGTGCTTGCCTTCCATGTGCAGATAGTATGGGGTAAGATAGTGTGCTTGCCTTCCATGTGCAGATAGTATGGGGTAAGATAGTGTGCTTGCCTTCCATGTGCAGATAGTATGAGGGTAATATAGTGTTCTTGTCTTCCATGTACAGATTGTATGGGGGTAATATAGTATGCTTGTCTTCCATATGCAGATTGTATGGGGTAAGATTGTTGCTTGTCTTCCATGTGCAGATAGTATGGGGGTAATATAGTGTTCTTGTCTTCCATGTGCAGATAGTATGTGGTAATATAGTATGCTTGTCTTCCATGTGCAGATAGTATGAGGGTAATATAGTGTTCTTGTCTTCCATGTACAGATTGTATGGGGGTAAGATAGTGTGCTTGCCTTCCATATGCTGATAGTATGGGGTAATATAGTATGCTTGCCTTCCATGTGCAGATAGTATGAGGGTAATATAGTATGCTTGCCTTCCATGTGCAGATTGTATGGGGGGTAAGATAGTGTGCTTGCCTTCCATGTGCAGATAGTATGCTGTAAGATCGTGTGCTTGCCTTCCATGTGCAGATAGTATGGGGTAATATAGTGTGCTTGCCTTCCATGTGCAGATTGTATGGGGGTAAGATTGTTGCTTGCCTTCCATGTGGCTGATGGGGTTGTACCCCAGTGCTGCATATGCTCCTCTGAGCCCCACCAGGAATATTTCTGAGTAACAGAGACAGGGGGTAAGTCCTTAGAGAAAACAAAATTGCTCCAAATAAGAAAGAAAGAAAAATAAAGTTATATAAATGAGCCTGCAATCCAAGTTAAGGATATTATCTAGGAAAAAAAAGATTAAAAAATAAGCTATTAATAGAGGTCATTAAAACTTTGAAAAGGAAAGTGGTCCCCTAGAGAGGGTGTTTCATATTATTGTTTCACCAACACTCCATATATATTTGCATGATTATCAACAGATTTTTTTCCCTCTTCTCAAATGCAGAAATGAGAAAACAGAGTTGAATGACCCTAACGTTCTCCAAGGGAGACTAAAATCTACTTTGCCTTTCCTGGACTGTTTTCTTTTTCAGCTCTCTGGCTCCCTCTAGTGTCTATTATTATAGATGCAACTAGAGCTTGGGGCAGTGATTACTTAAGGAGCTGATCATTCATTCTGTGACATACACTATGGAAATTATTTTGAATGCATTTTCTAGGTTATCTTCAGCAATACCCTAAGAGGCTGGTTTATCTTATTCTTATCTTAGATGTGAGGAAGTTGAGATAAAAGACTCAGAAATCAAACCCAGGAGTTTGAGTCCAGAGTCTGAACTGATACCAGGGCTATGACATCTGGGCTTCCCAGGAGTAAGAATGTCAGGCAGTCAAAGAAAGAAAAGCTTTCATGGTGTTAAAAGGGGTTTTTATGTAGAGATTCTGAAACGCTACTTGCTTGTAGAAAAACATGACTTCTCTTGAAAGTCTAAGATCTATCTTTCTTTCTGATCCCTACTAACTTGGGTAAAAAGGACTTCAGAGGGCAGAAGGGATAGCCCAGCGGGTAGGGCATTTGCCTTGCACGGCCGGCCTGTGGCCTGGGTTCAATCCCTGGCATCCCATATGGTCCCCTGAGCACCGCCAGGAGTAATTCCGAGTGCAGAGCAGGAGTAACCCCAGAGCATCGTCGGGTGTGACCCAAAAAAAAAAAAAAAAAAGGACCTCCAGAAACCTAAGGCCTCCTGGCAAACTGTCTCTCACTGGCACTGTCCAACCACCTAATATAAGAGAGTTGATTGGTCTGGATGAATTAAAGTGCTGCTTTAAATTCAGCAGCACTAGAAGCATTGTCTATCTCAAATGCTTTCCCTAGATATGCACTCCAATGACTCTATCTATCTATCTATCTATCTATCTATCTATCTATCTATCTATCTATCTATCTATCTATCTATCTATCTATCTATCTATCTATCTATCTATCTATCTATCTATCTATCTATCTATCTATCTATCTATCTGTCTGTCTGTCTGTCTGTCTGTCTGTCGGTCTGTCTGTCTGTCTGTCTAAAATTTCATTATAACACAGTGAGATAGACATTTACGTAACTGTTCATGATTGGATTTCAGTCATACTATGTTCCAGCACCCATCCCTCCACCAGAGCACATATCCCATCACCAATATCCCCAGCCATTCCTCCTCCTCCTCCTCCTCTTCTTCTTCCTCTTCCTCCTCCTTCTTCTTCCTTCTCCTTCTCTTCTTCTATTTCTTCTTTCTTCTCCTTCTCCTCCTCCTCCTACTTCTCCATCTCCTCCTCCTTCTCTTCCTCTTCTCCTTCTCCCTCTCCTCCTTCTTCTTCCTCTTCTTCCTCTTTTCTTCATTCTCTTTTCATCTTCCTCTTTTTCCTCTTCTCCTTTTCCTCCTCCCTCTTACTCTTTTCTTTCTCTTCTTTTCTTCTACCTCTTTTCATTTTCCTCTTCCTCTTCTTCCTCTTCCTCCTATTCTGCCTCTTCCTCCTCCTCCTTCTCCTCCTTTCTTTTCTCTATCTGTCTCTCTCTCCTTTTGACCATTATGTTTTGAATACAGGTACTTAGAGGTTATCATGTTTGTTCTTTTACTGACTTTCAGCATGCAGCTCTTATCGCGTGATCATTTCCAAGCATCCTTGTCATAGTGGTCCTTTCTCTATCCCAACTGCCTTCTCCCCAGCACTTGAGGCAGGCTTCCAACTGTGGACCACTTTTCCTGGCCCTAGTTTCTTTCTTTTTTTCTTAAGTATTTGATTATACCATCATGAGATATACTATTACAAAGATATTCATATTTGGGTTTTGGTCATACAGTGTTCCAGCACCCATCCCTCCACCAGTGCCCATCTCCCACCACCAACGTCCTTGGTTCCCTCCCTCCTCCCCCAGCCTGCCTCCGTGGCAGGTTCTTTATTTCTTTCCCTTTCTCTCTATATCTTTCTCTTTTCCTTCCCTTCCAGATTGTGGATTACAGAACATACATTAAAGGGATGTCATGTGTATCTTTTGCCTATTTTTAATGCTTAGTTCTAGGTTGGTATTAGTACTTTCAACAATTGTTAGCACACTGTTCCATTTTTTGTCTTACCTAGCCTCTGACTCCCACACGTTTGTGATAATTTCTATCTTTGACAAGACCTCCTGATACATGTTTCACTTGACCTTGGATATTGGTATCATAATATGTACATATATATTTATGTCATGCAAATAAATGCAGTCATTCTATATCTGTCTTTCTCCTGGCTAATTTCACTCAAGATGGTCTTCTCCATGTCCATCCGTTTATAGTCAAATTTCATAACTTCATTTTTCCTAACAGCTGCATAGTATTCCATTGTGTAGATGTACCAAAGCTTCTTTATCCAGTCATCGATTCTCGCTGGCCCTAGTTTCTGATGTCCTTGGCCATTATTCTCAAGCGATTTTTTTGTATATCCCACAAATGAGTGCAATAATTCTGTCTCCTTTTCCTTCTGACTCATGTCACATCTCCAGGAGCACTTTTGAAACAGAGGGTTGCTTTTGCTTTTGCACCACGACACTCAAGCAAAGGGGAAAATAGGAGTCCATTGAATACCTAACAGCTAGATCACCCTTTCCACTCAGGATGAAAAGTTAACTAGGAGTGGCCACCCAGAGTTGTGTGTGTAGTCCATAAGACTGCACAATGAATGATATTCCCACCAAGTCTTACGTCACTACTGGGCACAACCTGAGTCAGAAAATACAATACAGATGGTACAAGGCATCATTTTTCAGAATCCCCCCCTTCACACAGCAAATGGTCCAGCCTTCTACCAGCAGGTATCTGTGTCCTCTTGGCTTAGAGAAATAAAAACCAACTTTCCAAGTCCAGCTCCATTCATCATATTTTTGTGTCTAGAACAAGAATCCATTAGACGTTAAATCATTCCACTAAGAAATTGACCACATGGAATGAAAGCCCCAGCTCTAAAGCACCCGCAAAGGAGTAAATGACCGAGTGTTGTCATAAAGGAATCCTTGTCCTTCAGTAAAGATTGCAGATTCCACAGACGGACATAAGGTCAGTGGAATTTTTCCATGTTTCTCCAAGTTAACCAGAATCGGTGTATATATACTCATATACGTGTGTTATACAAGTGCGTATATTTTATATCCACTCCTTCTCTCCATACTCTGGTCTGATTTTTGCATTTGATCCTAATTAGAAATGTTGGAGGTTGGTGGGAACTTGCCCCTTCCCCTCCTGGCTGAGGCCTGTCAACGAGAGATGGTTAATTACCATTTCTGGTTAATCCACTACCTCCAAGGGGAAAACCCTGTCATGACTCGGTGTTGGTAGTAGATTGACTTTTTTGTTTGTTTGTTTGTTTGATTCATACCCAGCGGTCCTCATGGGTTTCTCCTGGCTCTGCACTCAGGAATTACTCCTGGCAGTGTTAGGGGACCATATGGGATGCCGGGGATCAAACCTGGGTTGGCTATGTGCAACACAAGCGCCCTACCCACTAGACTATGGCTCGGCTCTGCAGATGGATTCTTGAGCAGTTCAAGTACCCTACTATAAGTGGTGGTCCATAGGCTGCATTTTGGATTTGGAACTAGCTTTTCCTGATTCCTTGTTATTTTCTCTGTTTTCATTCTGTTGTGTGCTTCCACAGGGTTATGTCATCTAGGAGGCAAGGTCGTTCCCTACATTAATTCTGGGTATAAGGATATATACATATTCAATGTGGCTCCTCTCTCTCTCTCTCTCTCTCTCTCTCTCTCTCTCTCTCTCTCTCTCATTCTCTCTCTCTCACACACACATTTTGGCTTGCAATACATACATTTAGAGTTTATCATGTATATCCCTTTACCTATATTCAATGCTCAGTTCTACGTTGGTATTATCATTTCCAACAATTATCACAGTGTTCCTTCTCTGTCCTACCTAAGCCCTGAGTCCCACACACTTGCGGTAGATTCCACCCACTGACAAGATCTCCTGATCCATGTTTTGTCTGATCTTGGATATTGGTATCATACTATTTTTTTATATTTCGCATGTAAATGCAGTCATAGAATATAGGATTTTTTGTATAGACACCGGAAGACAGTTAAGGCTATGCCTTTGTGATATAGGAGTTAATTAACTCTGAATTAGTTACTCCTGAGCATCCATCATATTTCCTAGCTTGAAACCTCAGTTGCCCCTGGATTGATTCTAATTCCTTACAACCCTAAAAGGAGGATACCACTAAGGGACTGGATGTACAGAGGGCAAGCTGTAAATTACTCTGGCCTTGACATGAGACGGATTAAACGTAATATAATATAATGAGCAGTATAATAAGCTAAGAGTATGGTCACGGAACAAACTCTGTTGTGACCCAAAGATAAGCTACTGATTATGGGTCCTGTTGGGGTTAGGAAAAAAACCACTTGGCCAGAGGAATATAGTCTAGAACGTATGGAAATATGTCCCCAGGAATAGTCATCCTATAAACTTAATCATGGGCATAAATGTCTGTATCTCTTATTATGTTTATACAAAATGACTAAAAATATTAAGCTGATTGTTTACCAGCAAAGGAAAGGAGAAAAGCTCTGAGCAGGCCTACAGCCCCAGGACAAGATCTGTTTGTTAGGGGAGGTGCCATAGTGGTTTGCCCCAGAAGAGTTTTTTTCTCACTTCCTTTCATTGTTTCAGGATTTAGTCCATTACCACTGCAGGATTTAATCCATTAACCCCCTTCCCCTAAGCTTTTGTAATGTATATATCTAGCAGACTTGGCGTGTGTGTGTGTGGTGTGTGTGTGTGTGTGTGTGTGTGTGTGTGTGTGTGTGTGTGTGTGTGTGTGTGTGTGTGTGTGTGTGTTGACCATGAGGTACCCCTGGGTTCTCGTCCTGACCCAACCACCAGGAGCTGGCAGAGATGTTTCCAGTTAGTCCCAGGAGAGGGATCACCATGCGGCACCCCTGAGTGGTGAACAGGTTCTGGTCCCAACCCATTTAAAGCTCCAGGAACCAGGAAAACATCCATGATCCATATCTCAGCCATTTTCAGGGCCGAACTTCACTGCTCCTTAGAGCTCCACCCATGAGAAAAGCAGATTTTAAACAAAGGTATGCGGAGGCTGCTACTACAGCTCTCTCCCAGGCCTTCTTGGAGCTGGGGATGGGCCTTCCTGCCCCCCACCCCCCACTCCAGAATGCCTGGTGGTCACTCCCATGAACTGATCCAGAAAAACTCATAAGCTCATCAACTCGCTTCCCGTTTCTCCCACAGTGCGAGGTCTCAAAAATCTAAATTAATTAGGTGACACATACCACACCACATTTGATGAGTACTCAATCACAAATGTGTAGTCACAATATCTGTCCTCTAAGAACATATCAGTATTTCTTACTCTCCCGTCATCAGCCGGCGGCCCCAGTACATCTCCATATGTCCTGTCTCTGTAGAGAGCCCGGCATCGCTGCTCAAACTTAAAGAGCCCATCCACTGAATGAGGTCTATATTACTGTTTGGCACAAAACAACCGGGTAGCTTGCCGGTCTGCGTGTATACTTTATACATTACTGGCAAAATTTTATACTTACTGGCAATTTTTAGGAGTATTTTCTAATGTGGCAATGGGAAGGTCCTGTATATTCGGCTAATAAACATTTTTCATAATTTTTCATGGGGAAGGTCTTGTAGACTCGGCTAATCTTAAATCCCAGAAACTTCTTTTCCCACTTGTAGCTGCAGTCAAGCTAAAAAATCTCGTAAAACTTTTCTAATGCTAATATTCTTATAAGTAAACTAGTTAAACATTGTTTATACTCTTTAGCAACATAATTTAATTTCTTATACAGTGGATTCAAATGACCATATGGGCCCACTGTGAGATTTAATAACCTTCATTGACTTTCCTCTAATAAGGTAGTTCCCATAATAAGCAAATCAGATACAACATGCAATATAGATAGATTATGCTTGGGATAGGCTCAGGCAGTGGTTGCAAAATTTTGAAATAAGTGTTATTCGTAGTTGCAGAACTGGTGGCTTTGGGGTTGAGTAGTAGAAACCCACTACGTTTTATAAATTCAATAAATGAATGCAAGAACACAATTGGGCCAAATTCACATGTAACAACCAGAAAAGGTTATGACTGCATCAATACCCTTACCATAGATGTGCTGTAATAGTATAATTAATGCCAGCTAAGGAAGCAGGCATGGGGATAGGGAGTGGGTGGACAATGAGGTCTTTGGTGGCCGTGGGAGCACACTGGTGGTGGGACGGGGTTGAACTATGAAAGCTTTGAACAACTGCACTGTGAAAAACTTTGTACTCTGTAAATCATGGTGCTTAAATAAAGTTTAATTTTAAAAAAATAAAGAGCTTCAGGCTTTCAAGAGCCAGTGATCTTATTCCTTTGTCTATCGGTCTGGGGAAATGGTTGTCAGCCCTGAATATGGCCAGGGACTCTGCCAAAGCCCAAAATCTGTTGGGGACTCCAGTGAGCCCCATTCTTCCCAATAGCAAAACGGTGGTAACTATAACATCTTTTCAAACTAGGTCCATACTATCAAGCATTGTTATATAGACATCAAACTTATATTTGGACCAACCCTGCTTCCAAACCACTATTCAAGGTCAGATATCAAGTTCTTATAAAAACTTGGAGAGGACAGAATTAAGCATCATGTGGATAAACGTCTAGTGTATTTTGACTAGAAGAACTGACATCAGATTCAAAGGTTTTTCCCTTGGATCCAGAATTTATAGACTAAAACCCCTCAGCTCTCAATATCTATAGCTGGATGAGTTGTTCTCAACCTGTGAACTGGCTAGAGCTCTGAGACTTTTGTTAAGAGAAAATGACCTCACATCCTATGAGAACTTTGAAAAAATGTATCTGTGTGTTTCTCTTCCCAGTTCTCTGGGTGGGGAGGGGAAGAAGGAGATAGGGGAGTCTCTAAATGGGACCATTCTCTGTGTTGAAAGTCTCCTGGCCAAAAATCTTACACGAGCATCTCCGTTTCATTAGTCATATATAGATAAAAGATAATTGTGATATCTTTACACCTGTTTGAGTCAGTCACCAACCACACAAACCATGAAGCCTGGATCACCAAAGTAACACAAACCACTTCCCCACCTCAGTGGGTGGATATGAAGTCTATGACAGGCTGTTTAAAAGCAGGTCTTCTGTACGTAGATCTTTGCCCCTATCTCAGTACAAAGTAGTTAAAGCCTCAACGCCCGCTATTCAGAATAAATGTCGGGGCGGGAGGTATTTGTTAGTGTTATTGCCAGTTTGTCATTACTTATACTATAGTATATATACATTCATATTTGGGGAGACACATCTCACAGTGCTCAGGACTTAGTCCTGGCTTTGAACTCAGGGATCATCCTTGGGGACATATGTAGTGCGGGAGACTGAACCAGAGTCAACAGTATGCAAGGTATGGACCTTGACCTGCACCACCTTTATAGACCTAGTTGCTAATGTATGCTGATATTCCTTATTATTCAGTGCCAAGGACTCTTTTCATCATGGAGTGTAGTTAAATATATACCCTGTACAGAAGCACCACCCTGTCTAGGACTAAACACACACTCTCCCTTAATCGCTTTAATTCATTTTCTCACCCTACATGATTGGCTGGCAGAGTTCCCACTTTATTACCTGATTGGTTGACAGAGTTCCCACCCTACTACCTGACTGGCTGATAGTTCCAACCCTACTTTCCCCAACTTAAACATCCCTGTTCCACCTAATAAAGTGGAGCTATTCCCCCAAAGTGTTTTGTGTTGACTTCTGTGTGGGTGCTCTACCCAACCTTCTTTGTGGGTGTTCACCAGTGACATCAGCATCTCCTCTCACCAGCCACATCTAAAAATATTTGGCTAAAAAACAGCAAAGAGGAAGTATTAAATAAATAATAAAGTAGGATATAAAGAATACAACAGACTTGTTCAGCACCTCCATGATTGTGCGAAGAATGCCGAGAGAGAAAAAGTCACAAAAGGACACCTGTCTTCAAAAATTCTCAAGCTCATTCGCCAACGTGGCAAGACGTGAGCCTTAGGCGACCAAATGCTAACATCCAAGCTTGCAAAGCAGTGCAGAGAAGCAATAAAGGAAGACCTCAAAGAGAGAAGAGCAGAAATATTAGAAGATGCAGCAGAAGCCAGGAAAAGCATTCGCAAAGCTCACCTGTCCTTTGCCAACAATAAGACCAAGAACATCTCCAACGTCCTGATGGATCTATCACATCTTCCAGAAAGGCAATAGAGAAGATTATCCATGACTTCTACTCAGATCTTTTGATAGCCATGTCCACCTGCCCACATACCAAATTCCACAAGATGGATATGTCGTTCCCAACGTTCTCCCTTCTGAAATCCAACATGCCATTTCATCAGTAAAGAAGGGAACAGCACCAGGCCCAGACAAAGTCAGACTAGAAAACCTGAAAAATCTGCCTTCAGTACTCATCCATACACAGGCTCAGCTCTTCACACACTACCTGTCCGAATGCAAGGTGCCCTCCCATTGGAAAACCAGCAGGACAGTTCTACTGTTCAAGAAGGGAGACATCCACGACATTGGCAACTGTCGCCCCATCTGCCTGTTGTCTGTCATCTACAAGCTGTTCACTTGAGTCATTCTGAACAGGACTGGCAGAACATTAGATGAAGGGCAACCATGCATGCAAGCTGGCTTCCAAAAAGGATTCAGCACAATCGACCATATCCACATGGTAACCAAGTTCATTGAAGTGTGTAGGGAGTTCAAGATGCCACTCTGACGTTCATTGATTTAAAGAAAGCCTTTGATTCTGTGGAGACTGAAGTGGTCATCGAAGCCCCTAGCCAAACAGGGCGTTTGAATGCAATACATCAAGATTCTTTGTGAGCTGTATTACAGATTTACCACCAGGATCTCACCATTCTACAAAAAGTGATCATTAATGTCAAAAGAGGGGTTCGACAGGGTGATACCATTTCCCCCAAAACTCTTCAGCGCCACAGTCGAGAACATTATGTGACAATTAAAATGGGAAGGAATGGGAGTGAAGATAGACCGGTCGGCAACTACACCACCTCCGCTTCGCTGATGACATCATTCTAATAACACCAAACATTAGCCAAGCAGAACAAATGCTGGCTGACTTCGACTGAGAATATGGAAAGATATATCTATAGCTGAATCTCAGCAAAGCTATGTTCATGAAAAATGAACTAGTTCCAGAGGCCCCATTCAGTCTCATTGGAACAAATATCTCTGAATGCAGCAGTTATGTGTACCTAGGTCGAGAAGTGAACATGATGAATGACCTAAAACCTGAGCTGCGCAGGAGGAAGAGAGCAGCATGGAATGCCTTCAAAAGCATCGAGAAATAGCTAAAAAGACAAAGAACCTCCGGCTCCGGGCACATCTCTTTCACTCCACCGTTCTCCCTGCATTAACATACGCCTCAGAGACCTGGGCCCTACAAAAGCAGGATGAGAATGCTATTCGGGTCTCCCAAAGAGGAATTGAAAGAGCTATGCTTAGAATATCATGCCTCACTCAAGTGAGAGAAGGAATCGGAGCTCCAACCTCCATTGCCGTTCCAGAGTCAGGGAGGCTGTCTCGTTTGCCAAGGCATCGAAAATCAGATGGGCTGGACATGTAATGTGATTTGGAGATGACCACTGGACTAGAGCCATTACCTACTGGATCCCACGGGATGTCAAAAGATCACGTGGCCGCCCACCTACGAGATGGTCAGACTTCTTCGTCAAGACCCTGAACTAATGGTTTGAGGCTCTTTGTATTCCTGAAGCAAACAGATGCCATTGGGCTACACTGGCACGTGATAGGGTCAAATGGAAATGTTACTAGCACCCACTCGAGCAAATTAATGAATAACAGGATGTAAAGTGATCAAGTGAAAATAGGATATTACTAATGTATAGGCAAATTCACCAATTAGAAAAAAATTGAGCATATAACTTCATGAATCAAGTTTTTTATGTGATAAAGATAGAATGTTTGAATAGGGTGGGAATAAGGAACTGATTGCTTAATAAATGGAGTTGCAAAAAATGATTATTACATAAAAAAGAAAGTATTTCACAACATTTATAATGATTAACCCAAACTACTTTAGAAATTGAATGGCATAAACAAAACTTTAAAATACAGAATAAAAATTTTAAAGGAATGATTATATTTAAATTTGAACTTAATATTACTTTAACTTACATACAAAATTATAAATTATAAAATATTTAATAACTGGTTTGTAACTTGTTCATCAAACTTTTCTAGAAGTGAAAATATGTAAATAAACAAAAAACCAAAAGTTAAATGTAGCTTTGTTTTATTTTATTTATTCAACGAGGAAAAGATGAAGAAACTGAAAGGAAGAAAAGATGAAAGAAAGGAAACTGATCATGAGAATCAAGAGAATGATTTATTTTGTGTTGAAGGAGGTAGGAAAATGTCTCAATGAAATAATTGTGTTGTCACTTGTCTTTCGGTTGTTCATCGATTACCTCAAGTGGGCGCCAGTAACGTCTCATTTGTTGGGAATGAGGTTTATTGTGCTGTTAGATAAAGGTTATTAGTTTTTGTTTTGTTTTTTGTGTCACACCCAGCAATGCTCAGGGGTTACTCCTGGCTCTGCACTCAGGAATTACTCCTGGCATTGCTTGGAGAACCACATGAGATACTGGAGATCGAATCAGGTTGACCACATGCATGGCAAATGCCCCCCACTACATTATCACTCCGGCCTCAATAAAGGTTATTATTGAGGTGATTATGCTAAGTGAAATAAACTAGAAAGGGTCAGGAAGATGGCTCAAAGGAGTCCAACTGGTCATTGGATTAATGTTGCAATACTGTATACTTGCAACTCAATTATGAATAACTTTTTTAATCATAGTACCTTAATTTTTAAAAATGTTTTAAAGGTCAGGATTTAATGCATAAACTACATGGTTCCACAGAACCACAAGGTATGGCCCACAATAAAGGAAATGAAAAAAACTGGTGTTTCTGCTCCTACCTGGAATGATTTATTGAAGGAAATAAACGGTCAATAAACAACAACACTCCTAGACTTTCTGAAAACCATACTGGCTACCAGAGGGACTGGGAGGCCTAAGTAGAGAGAGGACTTTTTGGTGGTGGGATGACAAAGAAACTTCTGTCGTTGAAGTGGTGACACTTAAACATAGAGGTGTGAGATTTAAGCCCTGAAATCTTATAGTATTTCAAAGTAATGGTAAGCTCAGGTTTAAACTAAGTGTTTCAAAAGACTAATAAAAGGAGCTGAAGAGAAAGTCAGCAGGTAGGGTACTTGCCTTCATGTGGCTGACCTAGATTGAACTCTCAGCTCCCCATATGGTCCTCACATGAGCCTTGCCAGGAGTGACCCTGGGCGCAAAGCCACACCAGGTGTGGTCCAAAACCCAAAGAAAAAAAAATAACAATCAAAACAACCCACTGTAAAGAAGAAAAATGATTTGGAGGAAGCAGCCTAGATATGACTACCCTAATGTATCTCAAAGAATTATACTCCTAAGAAGGTATATAGACCAGAGCATATTAGTAAGTCCTGAAAGGCTATGAGCACAACTGGTTATATTTCATTTTTAATAAATTTAAAAGTGAATTACACATTGATAAGTCCTGAAAGGCTATGAACCCAAGCAAAAACAATACCGTAAAACAGCAGCATTCAGTCTTGCTTCAACATTTGATCATGACCCAAACAGCTCATTTCCCCCCCAAATTCTCTTTTAAGTTTTTCCTGTAGTCCTGGTCTACTACCTTATTTACCTCTGATTTTTCTCTAGAATATTGTTTCTTAATTGATCTTCAAATTTCTCCACTTTCATTTCAGCCTACATAGATACAATGATTTTTCTAAAAAAAAAAAATCAGATTAAACCATTTCCTTGCCTAAAATCATCTGACAAATAGATGTACAATTCCTTCAATGATAATGCCTGCTTCCCTTTTCAGATCTACACCTGCTAGACCCTTCCACATTCCTCATGAGCTCTGATTCAAGCAAACAGCTTTGACTTGGGAACAGATTTGGTACCTATTGTCCCATTACATTTCTTCATCTTTGTAATGGGAAAATTTCCCTCCTATATGGTGAATCACAAAACTACACTTCAAAAACACGAATTTCGCCGTAATCTTACATATTGCAGGGACTTGTCAAAGACTTTTCAACAGAAAAATTGGATATATATATATATTATATATATATATATATATATATATATATATATATGTATATATTGCTTTTTGGGTCATACCCAGCGATATCAGGGTTATTCCTGGCTCTGCGTTCAGGAATCACTCCTGGCACTGCGTGGGGGACCATAAGGGATGCTGGGGATCAAATCCAGGTTGGCTGCAATTAAGGCAAATGCCCTACCTGCTGGACTATCGCTCCAGCCCCCAAAATTGGATATATATCTTAAAAAGAAGAAGGTGAGTAGTGAAGGTCGGCTGAAGGGACGTACAATTAGAGGGAGACAAGTAAGCAAGCAGAAGAGCACGTGTAAAGAAATGAGTGCATGACAACAGGAGTACCGAAGGAGGCAAAATAACTAGAAAAAAATGTGGGAAATTGGACCACTAACAAAAACTCCAAGTTTGGGATTGTCCCATGGGTAAAACAAATTTAGATAAGGGGGAAGCACTAGGCAAGAACAGAATGCTGAGGCCAGAGCGATAGCTCAGCAGATAGGATATTTGCCTTGCACATGGCCAACCTGGTTTCAATCCCTGGCATCTCACATGGTCTCCTGAGCACTGCCAGGAGTAACCCCTGAGCACCACCAGGAGTAACCCCTGAGCACTGCCAAGTGTGACCCCAAAAAATAAAATATAGAAGCTCTGGGGCAGCAGAAGAGCACACAGGAAATTTCATGACTGTATTTTTAAGGGTATCTGCTGGTTCGCTTGTGAAATATCCCAACTTCTGCTCTTAATGGAACTATAATTTTGGTGTGTTGACTTATCGTCCTTACTATTTTGTCACATGTTGGGAGCTAGGGTGGGGTAGAGATATTCTACTGACTAAATGGACAGACTGTGAGCTCATTTATGACTGCTCAAGTGACCCTCAAACTGGACAGTCCTTGTGTTTCTTTCATTCTCTAGGCTAGACCTTGACAGATTGAGCTGAGGGTCAGTTGACTTTTTGTAGTAAGTTGCCACTGAGGGGGAAAAAATGGGGGGGGAGGGAGATATAATCAAAGGCCTTGGTTCCTAGTTGGAAATTAAGTGACTTAGAAAGGAAATAGTACCTTCAAAAATAAAAAGTTGATCCTAATAAATACAGTTTTACTTCCCTCAGCTGAAGCAATTCTTCATGCTTTGAAAATAAATTTACGCTTCGCTGATGACATCGTTCTAATAACACCATACATTAGCCAAACAGCACAAATGCTGGCTGATTTTGACCGAGAATGTGGAAAGATAGGTCTACAGCTGAATCTAAAGGAAAACTATGTTTATGAAAAATGAACTAGTTCCAGAAGCCCCATTCACTCTCAATGGAACAAACATCTCTGAATGCAGCAGTTATGTGTACCTAGGTCGAGAAATCAACATGATGAACAACCTAAAACCTAAGCTGCACAGGAGGAAGACAGCAGCATGGAATGCCTTCAAAGGCATCGAAGAAATAGCTAAAAGGACAAAGAACCTCCGGCTCCAGGCACATCTCTTCGACTCCACAGTTCTCCCTGCACCTCAGAGACCTGGGCCCTACAAGAAGCAGGATGAGAATGCTATTCGGGTCTCCCAGAGAGGAATCGAAAGAGCTATGCTTGGAATATCATGCCTCACTCAAGTGAGAGAAGGAATCCGGAGTTCTGACCTCCGTCGCTATTCCAGAATCAGGGACACTGTCTCGTTTGCCAAGGCATCGAAAATCAGATGGGCTGAACATGTAATGCGATTTGGAGACAACCGCTGGACTAGAGCCGTTACTGACTGGATCCCACGGGATGTCAAAAGAACACGTGGCCGCCCACTTACAAGATGGTCAGACTTCCTTGTCAAGACCCTGAAGGAATGGTTTGAGGCTCTTCATATTCCTGAATCAACCAGATGCCATTGGGCTACATTGGCACGTGATAGGGTCCAATGGAAATGTTACTGGCGCCCGCTCGAGCAAATCGATGAATAATGGGATTCAAGTGATCAAGGCCCCAAAGAAGGTTGAGACCCAAGTTTATAAACAAGAAATTAACCTCTGAGGCATACTGCAATAAAAAAATGAGCAAGAACAATTATGCAAGTTGTTTCTAAGCATGTACGAGAGGGATTTTTTCTAAAGGAGCAAAATTTCCAAGCTAATCACTCCAATACCTAGTCCTCAAAGGAGTCTTAAACACTATGATGCCACTGGCAAAAGCTAGAGTATCAAAACTAAACAAATGGGACTTAGATTTAAAAGTTGCTGCATGAACAAAAGGTAAAACTAAAATACAGCCAAGTGGGAGAAATTATTTTCACCCAACACATTTGATACCTATAGGATATATACTCACAAAGATCAATTAAAAAAAAACCCTAAAAGCCCCATACTACCCAGACGGCACAGCCTGGCAAGCTACCCGTGTCGTATTTGATATGCCAAATACCAATAACAATTATAGACCTCATTCTCATGACCTGATGGAATGGTTTAAGGCTCTTTATGTACCTGGAGCAAGCAAGCAGGTGCCCTTGGGCTCTACCTACATGAGACAGGACATATGGAGATGTTACTGGTGCCCACTCAAGCAAATCTATGATGAATGGGAAGACAGTGAACAGTGAAAAGCCCCATCAAAAGATGAAGAGAGGAAATGAACAGAAATTAAGACCAAAAGATGGCAAACAGGCACATGAAAAAAATGCTTATTATTAAAATACTTATTATAAAAATATTATTAAAAAATCTAAATCAAGACAACAATGAGACACCATCTTACACCAATGAAAATGGCACATATGAAAAATACTGTCAACAATCTCTGTTGGCAAAGATGTGGTAAAAAAGAAATCCTCATCTATGGCTGGTGGGAATGTTTTCTGGTCCAAGCCCTATGGAAAAAAGTAGAAAAGGTACTCAGTAAATTCAGAATTGAGCTGCCATATGATCCAGCAATTCCACTTTGGGGTATATAACCCTTGGGAAAACATCCATTCAGAAGAACATATGCACACCATGGTTCATTGCAGTGCTCAGCACAGTAGCTAAGGTTTGGAATCAAACCAGCTGTCTCAGAACTGATCAGTGGATCATGAAACCGTGGCTTATATACACAATGGAGTACTATACAGCTATTAGGAATAAAATCCAACTCACGGCAACATGGGCAGAGCTGGAAAACATGTCAAATGAAGTTAAAAGAAGGATAAATACAGGATGACATCACTTATATGTGGTGTTTAGAATAACTGAATGAGGGAATACAGTGCTTGATTAGAATGCAGTGTTTTAAAGAAGGGATGCCCTGATCAATTTTGGCCTGAGTAGAAGAAGGAAAGAAAGAGTGGAGGGGAGAGGGAGAAGAGACGGATGAGAAGCAACAGGGGCCAGGTCATTGAGCCAGGTACAAAGGTGGTATTAGGGAATGAGCAAGCCAAATATTCAAACCACCGAGTCAACAACACTGAAATCAAGAGACACAAACTTTATAACACACTGAAATGTTGTATTTCTGTATGCAAGCAAGAATGAGAAGAAAAAGAAAACGTCCATTAGTAACTGTGCTCCAAAATACCACAAACCTAACCATCTTAACGAAAGATCCGAAAGTCTTATGTAACAAAAACAGGTTTTAAAGTTTTAAGTCACTTTTAAAATACAATATACCCAGAAATGAAAAATAGCCTCTGTTCATTAGAGGAATTAACAGTTAAAATGATCACACTAAATAAAGCATTATATATTAAATACAATCTCTAAAAATATTCAGATCATATTATTCAAGGACATAGAAAAAAAGTTAGCTTTTACAAAACCATAAAAATTCCTGAATAGCTAAAGGATACCTGAGAATAAAGAAGATTGGAGGGACTGTCATCTCTGACTTTAAATGATATTATAAAGTTATAGGATTGAAAAACTAAGAGCTAGAATAGAACATAAACAGACTTGAAGAGCAATGGAATAGAACTAAGGTCAAGAAGGAAGTCATTGTCACACAGTACAGCTAAATGTAAGAACAGTGAGTGTGGTCTTTATCATATAAAGTCCAGAATACTCAGTGATTGAGGGAATGCAGTGAAAAAGGAACCCTTGATGGTACTGTCATATAGTTCAGCCTGAATGGAAAACAACATGGATACTTCCCCCATATTCAGTATGGAAGCATATTAGCCAATCACTCCTTTGTATTTATCTAATAAACACAGAAACACTAACTTGAAAAATTATAGGTAGATCTAGCCATGTTCATTGCAGATATTCATAATCACCAAGATTTGGAAAGTACCCAAGTATCCAATATTGGAAGACAAAGAAAAAGTGAGATGTGAGATACATACTACATACATACATATACACACACAAATACAATTTAATACTGCTCAACTATAGAAAATGGTGGAAATCTTTCCTTTTTCAAAAATATAAATAAACTGGAAGGTGACATATCAAGTTAAAATAAGCCAGAAAGGAAAGATAAATACAGGAAAAACACATTTATGGATATATAAACAAATATTCTTGGATATACATTATCCAAGAATAGATAATGTGCAATGGAAACAAATCCATAAATTCTGATGGGGCCAGAGAGATAATACAATGGATAAGATGCTGAGCTGGGGTTGCTCCCTGGACCCACATATGGTTCCAATTATCTCACCAGGTGAGGTGCTCAGGTAATTCCTAAGCACTTCCTGGCGTGATCCAGAAACTGATTAAATAGACAGACAGACAGACAGACAGACAGACAGACAGACAGACAGACAGACAGACAGACAGAAACAATCCCCTGGCAATAAATCTGCCATTACCAAGGAGGGGCAGGGGCAGAAAGAGCTTGACAAGTAACCTACGGAGCAATCTAAGGAGAGTTGTGGAAGGAGAGTGACATTTTGGTGGTGGGTATGGTATGGTGAACTTTGAAAAGTTTCACATTTCAGAATTCTTGAGAGACAATACCCAAGGGCAACAGAAACAAGGGCTAGGAGGCTTGGTCCATGGCTGGAAGTTTGCCGTGTGTGTATGTGTTTGGGGTGGGGAGATAACTTAAGAAGAGAAAAGAGACCACTATGGCAATAACTGGAAATGATCCCTCTCAACAAGAAATAAGTGCTGAAAGGAAAGGGACAAACATAACCTTTCAGAATCCTGTGTTGTAAGCCCTAAAACCATAATCCCCAAAAGGGAAGGAAGGGGAGAGAGGGGGAGAGAGGGAGGGGATGGGGAGAGAGAGAGGGAGAGGAGAGAGAGAGAGAGAGAGAGAGAGAGAGAGAGAGAGAGAGAGAGAGAGAAACAGACACAGAGACAAGTGCAGGAATGAAATGGAAAATGGTGGTGTACACTGGTGAAGGGATTGGGTGTTGGAACATTGTATGACTGAAACAGAATCATGAACTGTGATTCTGTTTGTAACTGTGTATTTCATGGTGACTCAATAAAAAAATAAAAACCAAAATGAGTACAACCGAAAACCACATCATTTCAGAATGAAGCAAATTCTCAGAATAAAAACAGGAACTCAGAGGGCCGGAGCGATAGTCCAGCGGGTAGGGGCGTTTGCCTTGCGCCGGGGTCGGCCTGTGCCGGCCAGGTTCGATCCCGGCATCCCATATGGACCCCTCGAGCACCGCCAGGAGTAATTCCTGAGCGCAGAGCCAGTAGGAACCCCTGAGCATTGCCAGGTGTGACCCAAAAAGGGGGGAACAACAAAAAAAAAACCAGCCAGGAACTCAGAGCTGCGGTAGTGCAGGTGCTTGCTCTGCATGTAGGAGACCTTGGTTTGAGTCTCAGCACCTCCTACGATCAACTGCATGAGAGCTAGCCGGAGCACAGAAACAAGCCTAGAGCAGTCATGGATGGCCCAAAGAAAACAGAAGAAAAAAAATACAAAAATTAATGTCCATTTATTAAAGATATTCCTTATGCCATTGTAACTTTCACTACACATGGTTCTTAAACCATACTCTCTGAGGCATTCTGTTAACTTACTATTTACCCCTTAATGACAATTAAGCCAGCAAATAAGTTTCAGTCTCTCCCCACCTCAATACCAAGTACTAAGAACAGAAACCTTGGCCAACTCTGGGTAAGAGCCTGGAACAGCACCTCTAGAAAAGCACCTCTAGACCTCTAATTTGGAGCAGCAACTACTCCAGAGCACTTTCAAGACTCTAGTCCATTAGCTGATCTCTTGCCACAGTGGCCAAAATCAGTAAAAGGGCTCTTTGATAGTAGAAGAGCCACCTCAAGTTCCTCTCCTGTCCTGCCAAACTCCTATTCTCAGGGGCCGGAGGCGATAGAACAGTGGATAGGGCATTTGCCTTGCATGCGGCCAACCTGGGTTTGATTCCTGTCATCGCATGGGGTCCCCTGAGCACTGCCAGCAGTAATTCCTGAGTGTAGAGCCAGGAGTAACCCCTGAGTACTGCCGGGTGTGACCCAAAAGCTAAAAAAACCCTCCCGTTTTCAGTAGTTACTACGTGATTCATGCTAAGAGGGGCATTCAGGTCTCTTTAATGAATTCTCAGCTGTACCACTTAAGCACAGGATTTGCAGTATTCCTACTAGGCCAAAGAGTAGATTATTTTATACACTGCTGCCAAATACAGGCAAAAACTGACCTTGATAATCTTTATGAATAAGTTATTTCCAATCACTGCTCACTCTTCTGCTTCTAAACTCCACACTTCTTTGATGACACTCAAGTTCCTACACACTTCTTCGATGACACTCAAGTCCCTATACGGTTGGTACAGCCCTAGTTCTGAGTTTTAGCTCCCATTACTGTTAACAGAACTGCAATTTCACTTCCCTAAACTAGTCTTTACCCATATATAAAAGAACATATATGACTCTGGAAGACCATTGGCAGGGTTAAATGAGATTAACATAGTGAACTCACAAAGCATGAAATAGACTCTCTCTCACACTGTCTTGCATGCTACACATGCGATCTGGGAATTCCCTGGAATATCTGTCCCTCTAGCTGGAGTGACCAGCATCACTATAGCCACTCTTCACTGGAGAGTATTATACTTACAGATTGGGGTCTGTAATTATTCCTCTTGCATCTTCAATGCAATTAGAAGCACACGAAAAGACTATGGTCCTGAATGTGTCTGGACAATGAATCAGGATGAAAGATTAAGAGGTACTACTATTATTACTCCCATCACATCACTGCAGTTGTAGTAATAACCCAACTATAACAGATACAGATTCAGAACTCCAAGTTCTTCTCATTGTTTCCAGGTTTCCATGACTTTGTTGTTGCTCACTTTGTCCTTTCATTCACAAACCTCCTACTTCTAACTTCCACAGGTCTGTGACTCATAAACCTCATAGCTTCTGTACCCCTTCAGGGTAACACTGAGTAAGTGCAACCCGAGTCGATACCTAAAGCTCACTTAGCAGCCAGAGATAACACCACAGACAGGAAGGGGCTGAAACTGAACATCAAGCCAACATAGGCGGAGTTTTTATGAATTCCATCTAGTATGACTCAAGCTTAAGAATAAAACCTTCTTTCATCTTATCAATGCTTGGGCAGGTCATGGAAACCAGGAAAACCAAAGTTAAAGAGATTCTGCATCATAAATGCTCAACTGACAGCAAAGCTGCTGCTTAATGTTACAACCATAATTTCAAGAATAAGCAGAGACACAACTAACATAGCCAAAGAAAACCATTAAACCCATTCAAAGGAAGAAAGTTTTTCCCAATATGAAATACACAGGTATTTTAATGTTAATTTTTTTTCATTTTCCCCCTCAGGGTCTGACTTCAGAAAATCAAATTACAAAGTCATCATCACATCCTAGATTTATTACAACTGACCTGCAGGCAAAAGGATAGAACTATTACATAAACACTTTGATTCCATGTATATATTTTAAATAGAGGAGGAATTCAAACAAGAATACAGGATAAAATATTTCAAAGCTCCAAGAAGCAGTAATGTTACTGAGCTCCATTTTTACAGACAAATAAGGCAATATCCCTGCACAGTAGCTTTTTGATAATTTTTATACATTTTTCTATGGTACAAAGAGAAAAATAACCAGAGCTCACAATGTACAGTTCTTACACTATTTCACAGTTTGTGAACACTATACACCATTTGTTTTAATAAAGATACATTGTAATAAACTCCTTGCCCTTAAATTTATAGTTTATAATAATCTATAATTAATACACTAAAATTGCCATTTTCGTGGTATTCCACAATAAAATGGTCAAGATTAGCTCCTGGACAGTCAGAATTGCTTTTATCTCCATGTATGACAAGTGACCCGATGCTGAGCCAGATGGGAAGTTGACGACAGAGAAATTCCTTGAGTCTCAGGGAGCAGTACAGGATAATGGCTTGGTGTGGTTGAAGAAAGACATATAGCAATGTTTCCTTTCAGAACACTGGGAAGTCTAAGGTTTAGAATGCCATGGAAAAATATAGGCAAATTAGGAGCGTGGACCACAGAAATAAGTTTTCAATTCCAAACCTTACAGGGCTCTAACTTTACACAGAGCTAATTCTCCCATTTTCTAAATAGCATTTATGACCATTAGCCTGGTAGGAGACACAGCATTATCTGCCACCATTTGGTCCTGTAATGCAAGTATCTGAATCTCAAGCCATGACTAGCCAATAGTCCAGTGTGCTTAAGCCTCTCACAGTGCTGAATAACTATTATATGAACCCCTAATATTCCAGGCTAGGAGGCCAGAGTGAAACTAACGAGTGAGTGAAGAAGCACAGCAAAAAACCAGCATTTAATTAGCTTCTTCAAAGCCTGGGGTGGGGGTCAGGGTTTCAGGGGCTTATTATTTGGGTTTTCTTTTTTCCTAATTGTAGAGTACTAAGAAATAATGGTGACTTGCTAGAGACACAAACAATGTGCTTATCTAAATGTCATTTCACATTCTTGTCTCACAAATGTACCTATAAAAATAATGCTTCTTGAGGCCGGAGCGATAGCACGGCAGGTAGGGCATTTGCCTCGCACACTGCTCACCTGGGTTCGATGGTTTGATCCCCAGCATCTCATATAACCCCAAAAAAACGAAAAAAAAAAAAAAAAAAAAAAGCATCTTTATCACTTACCACATTATTGGGTCTTACGATTCTTAGCCTTTCAAACTTTAGGGCATACGAAGAAACCTGGGCTAAAAATCCCTGGCAAGAACCATCTGGTGATTATAAGGTTTTTGAATATAGGAAAAGAGAGGTTGGAATATTGGATTAAGCCGCAGTCACATAGTGGCAACAGACCACATGGATAAAAAAAGAGATTCAGAAACTGAAGACCTGTACCAGTGATGGCAAGCGACTGAGATTTGGTCTTTTGCTGCCTACAAGAAATCTTTATCTAATCAATCAAGGCACATTGCTACTAGCTACTTCTCCCTGTTAGTGAGTTAGGATGGCTAAAGTATCAAGCTTGGGAAAAGGGGAAATATATAGCTGCTACAAGTTGTTCCAGGTAGCGACAATTAAAAATATCTGTAAACTTTGCTCTCAGTACTGTTTTTTCTTCTTTCAGTCCTGGTGATTTGTGGCAGATGGAACATCAAGTTGGCAGCATACCGAATTCTGAGAATGAAAATTCTTAGGATCAGCACCTTCTTTGACAAGTGGTAGACTCCTGAGTCTTACCAAGGAAGAGTAGGACTGGTAAAGGAGAAAAAAACACATTCTGTCCTGTCTCAATATTTTAATGTTCACCTCTTTGAACACATGATTTTTGGTAAAGATAAATTCATTCTAATTTAACATGATATTTCAAACAGGAAATTTGGCTGAGCACATCGATCCCCAAACATCGACTGTGACTGTAAAGCAACAGAATGTCAAATCAGTAAATCTATTGCACTTGGTGAAGAAAGTCAATTCCTCCTTAGTCTCCCAGCTCCAGAAGGCAATGCGTCTCAGTGGCTGTGCAAGCTCTTCTCACCCAACCCAAGTCTCTATGTCCAGACATAGTACATCCATCACTGCATTCTTCCAGTATTTGGAAGTCTGACATAACACCGTTCCAGTAGCTGTGTCTCCAGGTTTCAAGTCAAGAAATGAATTTAAGATGTGATCTCATCACAGTCAACAAATTGATCGTACTGACTTGCACATTTCATGAATGTTCATCACAAAATAGCAGGATGAGGTCTCTCTGACCAGCACTAACACTGTGTGATCAATCAGGTATTACAGGGATGCACGTTCTAGGTGACAGAAGTATACAGACATGATGGAAGCGAACACCAATCTTATTGCACATGGTGTCTGGGCGAGCAATAAAAACACTGTGATACGGGATGAAAATTCTTTATGTCTTGCTTCCTCTCAGCCCTTTTATCTAGAGTCTGATGTAGCAGCGATATCAATCAACATACATGGGAGAGCTGGGAGTAGCTGGCATTTGATCCAGGATTTTACAAACATAGCATGCAACCTCTACTGTGCGTTCTTCATACATCAAAATAAAGGGATGTTTCTGCAAGAAATTTTAAAAAAGAAAAGAATGTATCAATATTTGCATGAGGCCACATTGAAATTCCCCAATTGTGATACAGCAACAACTGAAGACTCCCACTACATATGGACATGGAGTTTGCACAGGCAAGCACATCAACATTTCATAGAGATATGTTAATGGGCGTTGGCACTCCTCAAAGAAGTTCCACATCCCACTTCCCCCACGTGTAGCCAAAGAACATTACAAAAAAAAAGTTTTTGTTTTCCTGGGGATGCAGTTTAGCGTGGTGCACATAAATAGTTATGCATAAGGTTAAAGGTTTCATGACCAGTATACATTCCCCCTCCCACACACAAACTCATAGCCAATTTCAATCCTTCTGACTCTATCACTCCCTCTTCAAGACATGCTCAACAGAAGCTTTTCTACCAATGTCCACCTGAATTTGCCACAGCCTACCATCCCCATAACTGCTTTGCAAACTCACCTTTTTGGGCTCCATCTCTCTACTAGGTTCATATTTTTTTTGAGTTGAATGGATAGCTTTACAGCCATTGCTGAGGTCAACCAAATGTTTGACCAAAAATCTGGCAGATATAGATGCTAAGTGTGACAAGCAAGTGGGCTGCTTCTTAAAATAGCCCCACATTATTAGATAACAGTATTCTGTTCTCTGCTGAAACCACTACTACATGCAGCAAAATGCCAAAGTTTCTAGATGAAATAGAGCAGATGTTCCCAAACTACCTGTCCTCAGCCCCTTTTACAGAAAAAGATGACAGCATCCTAGGAACTGTCTTCCTTAAGAAAGAGAGCCCCCCTGCACCCCCCCATTGTCTACCCAAGGCTACTCTGTCCCCCATTAGATCATTCTAACACCTCCAGGGGTCAGTATCTCTCACTCTGGGGAACACTGAATGAGGAGCGTCTCATGTTAAGAAAAGTCAGAAGGAAAAAGATAAAAAAAAAGATATGACTCATATGAGAAATGTAAGGAAATAAATCAGGATTGATAATAGACAATGAAAACAAACCCTTAGACTCTTACATCAGAACTGAGTCTATGAAGATGGTGAGTAGCAGAGGGGTGGAGGCGCAGGGAACAGAGGTGAGGGGGAGAGTTGAGAAGGAGAGGGCAGATGAGGAAGGGTCGAGGCACTGTGGTGTAGACAGATACTGGCACAGTGGTGATGGGGGCAGTGTAGAACAAAAACTAAAAAGAATAAAACTTAACACTATTATAAAATGCAATAAAAATTAAACACCCAGATGGGTGACAGAAAAGGAACATGGGCCACTAGGAAGGGATGCTGACAACGGTGGGAGTTTGAAGTTGAAACCCTGAAGCCCAAAACTGCTAATTAAAACAAACGAAAGAACTAAATGTCCAACTTTCTGTGGTATTAGCAAAACCTTTCATAGAAAAGTGGATTGGCTGTAGGATGTATATTTGTATGTAAGCATTCAAGAAAGTCACAATAAAAATAATAAATTCTGATGGATGGGTTAGGCATATATTAGACCACACAGAATAAATGATGAATGTTAAAATTCTTTGGCTTTTGTTTATAATGTACCAAGGTCAGAGTTTTGCATGAGAGTCTAATGAATGAGCACAAAAACTTTTAAGTATAAACTTTCCTTCTGCAAATCTTTAACAAAATTAAAAAAAAACTCAACAAGGCCAAGATGCCTATCTATGAAAAAAGGCCCAGGAGCGGCTCAGTCAGTCAGCATGCGAAGAAGATGACGAGACGAGGAAACACCTACAATTCTGCACATTTCATACTCACCAGAAGTTCTTTATACTTTGGCCTTTTGGATTCATCCTTCGTAAGGCTAAAAATGACATAAAGATTACATTATTAAAATGGAAACACATCTGGGGCCAAAGAGATAGTACAGTGGGTAGGGCACTAGATGTGCAGGCAGCAGACCTGGAGTCTACCCCAGACCACATATGATCCCTGACTACTGCTGGATGAGGTACAAGAACCCCAACCCTACACACACAAAAATGAAACACATTTACCAAAGATGTCTTCTTTTCACAAATAAAACATTACAAAGAATTTTCTTCAGATATGAAGTAACAAAAGAGACATTTAGCCAAATTTATCCTTATATTTATACTTACCCTCAAACCCTATTTGAGGATAAATATATACAAGTCAATCAATGTCCTATTAATAAAAGAAAATATGCCATACCAATACAAGAAAAATGAGAACTATAAAATGCTAGCAATAAATGCAGAGAATTTGACAAGATCCAACACCCATTCATGATAAGCTCAATAAAATGGGAATTACTCGATTTAATGAAAGTCATTTACCACAAAACAAAGCTAAAATCATGCTAAATACTGAAAATTCCTCCCTCTAAGAACAGGCATAAGGTTAAGTTGCCCACCCTACCAGTGTATTGGAATTATTAGGCAAGAAATGTATTAAAAACACCCAATTTGGGGAAAAAAAAAGAAGTCAACTATTTGTGAATAATGTGATAATGCACTTAGGAAACCTAAAAATAAAAAAAACTCCTAGAAAAAAAATAAAACATGACAGAAAAATCCCACACAAAAATCCAAATAAGTCTATATGCAAATAATGAGTAAGAAGAGAAAAAAAAATCAATTTTACAATTCTACCTCAAAAAGAAATCAAGTACCATGAGACTGGAGTGAGAATACAGTGGGTAATGTGTTTGTCCTGCACGTGGCCAACCCAGGTTTGGTCCCCAGCATCCCATATAGTCCCTGAGCAGAGCCAGGTATAAGTCCTGAAAACTGTTGGGTGTGACCATCTCCTGCTCCCCTTCACCCCCTCCCCCAAAAAAAAAAACCAGAAATCAAGTACCTAGAAATTAACTTAAGAGAAGAGGGGAAAGGTATATACAAACACAACTATAAATTACAACAAGGCACTATGCAGATAAATACAACCCCTATAAAAATACCGATGACATAGAGACACAGATCAGAAGCTGTTGATATTTATAAAGAATGATACAATGAAATTTACCTGCAAATGGATAGACATGGAAACTATCATGCTGAGTGAAATTAGAAGAAAAAGGATAGATATAGAATGACTGCATTCATTAATGGGATATAAATATACACCAGTGTTCTACTAGCTGTGGGAAATGGTAATGTCAGACTAGAACTCAGCATTGAATATACACGAAGAATCTTACACGATAAACTCTAAATGTCTGGAGGGGCAAGCCAGAATGTATAAAAGAGGGAGAGATACAGAGACAGAGACAGAGACAGACAGAGAGAGAAAGAGAAAAGGAAAAGGTGCCTGCTAAAGAGGCGGGCTGGGAGTGGGTGAAAGGGAATGTGGCGACACTGATGGTGGAGGGACAGGTGCTGGAACACTGTATGACTGAGACCCAATTATGAACATCTTTGTAACTGTATATCTCATGGTGGTATATAAAAATTTATTTAAAAAAAGAATGATACAGTCCCACACCTCTGAACAGCCAGTAGAGTAATCCCAGGAAGAAAGAATATGGGAAGTTTCTCTTTTCTGAAGCTTACTTATACTATAAAGCTATAGAAATTAAGACAGTGTCATACTTAAAAGACTTTACAGAAAAATGGGACTGGAGCGATAGCCCAGCGGTAGGGCGTTTGCCTTGCACGCGGCTGACCCATGCCAGACCGGGTTCGATTCCCGGCATCCCATATGGTCCCCCGAGCACCGCCAGGAGTGGTTCCTGAGTGCAGAGCCAGGAGAAATCCCTGAGCATTGCCGGGTGTGACCCAAAAAAAAAAAAAAAAAAAAAAAAAAGACTTTACAGAAAAATAAAATAAAATTGGGAGCCCAGAGACAGAATCTCAGTTATACACACGACACACAGCTACTCTTACACAAAAGAACAAAAGTCTGAATTAGTGCAAAGAAAGCCTTTTCAACAGTGCTGGGAAGACTGGTCAGACACATGTACAAAGAGAAAGAAACATTTCTTACACTATGCACAAAATCTGTCCTTGTACTGAAAAGGCTTATTATATTGATTTGTGTATATTAAGCATCCTTGCACCTCTGGGATGAATACTACCTGGTCGTGATGTGTTGCTGGATTTGGATTAATATTTGTTGCGCAACGTTCAGTCTATGCTCATTGTGTTATCGGACTACAGTTTCTCCGCTTAGTGATATCTCTGCTTTTGGCATCACAGTAATGTTTTACTCATAGAATCTGTTTGGGAAGATTTTTTCTTTGACTTTATGGCAGAGCACTGCAGATGTGACCCACCCCAAGTCGTATTTAAAGCTATGAAAGAACTCTTCAGGAAGTCCCCTGAGCCTGGGCTTTTGCTCAGAGGGTGGCTTTTGACTGAAGTTATGGTTTCCTCACTGGTACCTGGTCTGCGCAGGGGCCTTCTTCCTCTCGATTCAGCTTTGAAATATTATTTTTTTCTAGGTTCTCTCGTTTCATGGTATAAAATATTTTTATACTAAGTCCTAATAATAATCTCCTTTTATGCAATAATTATTGTATTGTTGTCTTTTTCATTTATGATATATTTTCTAAAGAGTTTTCCATTTCCTTGTGGGTCTAGTTAATGGTCTGTCAATTTTGTTTATTCATTTGTGAGATTAATAATTACCTGTGTTGTTTAGGATAGCAATAGTTAATCTTCAATGATATATATTATATAAATAGGGCTATGATTTAAATTAATCACCATTAAACGAATAGATTTTTTTTGTTTTAAATTGTAGGCTATTACAATCTTTACAGCTTTTGTTTTAAAAGTGTGATTGTTCTGTTTTGAATATTCTGTTACATGTCTCTTAGTGAGTTGTACTTTTGTTGGTAAACTGGGACTTGAACTATAGAATCATAAACATATATATCAATTACCTCAGAACAGTTTTATAAGATCTTAAAAATAGTGATCGAAGAGAATAAGCCAATTTACTCCAACAAGTAATTTTAATTATCACTGTAATAGAATGTAATTGCAATGGTACCTCATTATAGATTTGATTTTTATTTTCAAATTATGATCAATGCTGAATGAGCACATTTTCCTATTTCTACTGACCATTAAATATCTAAAATTATCTTTTCAAACATTTTGTATTTTTGTTATCTTTACGTGTGTGCTTTGTATTTGAGTATACTTACATATTCTGGGTAAGAGGCCTTTATCAAATTTCTCTGTACAGCAACTCTGTATTTTAACTGAATTTGAACTTAACTGTAATGAAAACAATTGTCAATCCCTCATGATTATTAACTACATTGTTCAAAAAATCTATATCTGAGGTAGGAGAAATAGTGCAGAGGGTAAAGCACGTCCCTTCCATGCAGCGGACCCAGGTTCATGACCTTATGTGGTCACAAATACCACATAAGTTCCTCTGAGCACTGCCAGGAGTGATCCCTGAGCACTGAGGCAAGAATAAGCCTCGTAAGCCAAGTGTGGCCACAAAATCAAACAAGTTGAAAATAATAAATAAATCTACATCTATCCAAAGATCATAAATATTATTCTCCTTTGATGTCTATATCCTTCTAATTCAGACAGCTGAAATTATTTGTTAGCAGAAAAGCAGTCTGAAAGGAAGAATGAGAATGTGGCTAGCTCAACAAAACAGATACTGATTTTAATGAGCTCTGAATGCAAAGCAAATTAAGTACTATTATAAGAGCAATGGGGAATCTTTTAGTTCAGTGTTTCCCAAGCTTTTTTTTTTTTTTTTTTACTAAATTTTATTATACCACCGTGAGATACACAATTACAAAGCTGTTGATATTTGGGTTTTGGTCATACAGTGTTCCAGCAACCATCCCTCCACCAGATCCCATTTCCCGACATCAATGCCCCCGATTACTCCCCCTTCCCCTAGGCTGCCTCTATAACAGGTTCTTTATCTCTTTTTTGCTCTCTCTCCTTCTCTCTTCCTTCTCTTACACATTGTGGATTACAATACATACATTCAGAGGTTATCTTGTGTATCTTTTTGCCTGTATTTAATGCTCAGTTCTAGGTTGGTATTAGCTCTTTCGACAATCATTAGCACACTGTTCCCTTCCCTGTCTTACCTAACCTCTGATTCCCACATGTTTGTGGTAAATTCGACCTTTAACAAGATCTCCTGATCCATGTTTCGCCTGACCTTAGATATTGGTATCATAATATATATGATAATATATATACATAAATATCTATATACACACACACATATATGAATATCTATATACACATACATACATACATTTATATATATTTATGTCATGCAATAAATGCAGCCATTCTATATCTGTCTTTTTCCTTCTGGCTACTCAACATGATCCTCTCCATGTCCATCCACTTATAAGCAAATTTCATAACTTCATTGTTCCTAACAGCTGCATAATATTCCATTGTGTAGATGTACCGAAGTTTCTTTTTTTTTTTTTTTTTTTTTGCTTTTTGGGTCATGCCCGGCAATGCTCAGGGGTTTCTTCTGGCTCTGCGCTCAGGAATAGGAATTACTCCTGGTGGTGCTTGGGGGACCATATGGGATGCCGGGGATCGAACCGGGCCAGCATGGGCCGACCAAGCGAGGCAAACGCCCTACCCGCTGGGCTATCGCCTCCGGCCCCTGTACCAAAGTTTCTTTATTCCGTCATCAGTTCTCGGGCAACCGGTTGTTTCCAGATTCTGGCTATTTTGAATAGTGCTGCTATGAAAATAAAAGTGCAGATGGTGTTTCCGCTGAGTGTTTTTGACTTCCAGGGTATATCCCCAGGAGTGGTATGGCTGGGTGGTATGGGAGCTCAATTTCTAGTCTTTGGAGGAATGTCCATAATGTTTTCCAAAAAGGCAGTACCAGTCGACATTCCCACCAACAATGGATGAGAATCCCCTTTTCCCCACATCCACGCCAGCACTTGTTCTTGCTCTTTTGGATATGAGCCAGTCTCTGTGGTGTAAAATGATATCTCATTATGGTTTTGATTTGCATCGCTCTGATGATTAGTGATGATGAGCATTTATTCATGTCTTTTGGTCATTCGAATTTCTTCCTTGTTGAAGTTTCTGTCCATTTCTTCTTCCCGTTTATTTTTTAAACATTTTATTATACCACCGTGAGATATACAATTACAACATTGTTCACGTTTGGAGGTTTTGGTCACACAGTATTCCAGCACCCCGCCTCCACCAGTGCCCATCTCCCACCACCCATGTCCCCAATTCCCTCTCCCCTCCCCATGGCCTGCCTAAATGGCAGGTTCTTTATCCCTCTCTCTCTCTCTCCTCTCTCTCTTCCTTCTCTCCCCATTTTTTGATGGGGTTGTTTGTTTTCTTCTTGTAAAGTTCTACCAGTGCCTGATATATCCTGGATATTAACCCCTTATCAGATGGGTATTGGGTGAATATTCTTTCCTATTTTGTGGACTGTTTTTGTATCTTGGTCACTGTTTCCTTTGAGGTTCAGAAGCTTTTTAGTTTCATGTAGTCCCATATATTTATCTTTTCTTCTAGTTGCTTTGTTAGTGGTGTTTCACCTTTGAAGATGCCTTTCAATGTCGTGGAGGGTTTTTCCTGTATTTTCTTCAATGTACTTTATGGATTTAGGTCTGGTATTGAGATCTTAAATCCATTTTGATCTGATTTTTGTGCACAGTGTTAGATAGGCGCAAATTCATATTTTTACATGTAGCTGCCTAGTTTTCCCAGGACCACGAGTTGAAGAGGCTTTACTTGCTCCATTTCAGACTCTTCACACCTTCATCAAAGATTAAATGATCATGTGTTTGAGGATGGGTATCAGGATACTCAATTCTATTCCATAGGTCCACAGGTCTGTTTTTATTCCAATTTCACACTGTTTTAATTATTACTGCTTTGTAGTATAGTTTGAAGTTGGGAAAGGTGATGCCTCCCATCTTCTTTACCCCAAGGATTGCTTTAGCTATCCGTGGGGGTTTATTTTTCCATACAAATTTCAGGAATGTTTGGTCAATTTTTTTGAAGAATGTCATAGGTCCTTACCGGGACCACATTGAATCTGTACAAAGCTCTAGGGAATATTACCATTTTGACAATATTGATTCTCCCCCATCCATGAACAGGGAATGTGTTTCCATTTCCTCATGTCCTCTTTTATTTCTTGGAGCAGTGTCTTGTAGTTTTCTTTGTACAGGTCCTTTACACACTGGTTAAGCTGATTCCTTGGTATTTGATTTTCTGTGGCACAATTGCAAATGGAATCATTTTCTTAATATACCTTTCTCCTCTTTCATTATGTTTTTTTAATTTTTATTATACCATGTGAAATATGCAATTATAAGGATGTTCATAATTGGGTCTCTTTCATACAGTGTTCCAGCATCCATCCTGCCACCAGTGCCCCATTCTCACCACCCACAGCACAAACACTCCCCCCACCCAACGCCAACCTGCCCCTATTGCAGGCATATTTTCTTTCTCTTTCTCTGACTCTGTCCCTGTATTTCTATCTCTCTTCTCTTACACTTTGTGGCTTGCCCTACTGATATTAACAGTTTATATGTCTCTATGTGCGCATTCAAAGTGAGTTCCAGTGTGACATCATAATTCCCCATTCCCCATAATCTCTCCAGTTTGTTGCAACTAGACTCTTTCGTTATTTGTATATAGGAAAGTCACCGATATTTGGGTGTTGATTTTGTACCCTGCCACACCAATAGATATATGTATCTATTGTTTCTAGGAGTTTTTTGGTAGAGAGTTTAGGGTTCTCTAGGTATAATATCATGTCATCTGTGAATAATGATAGCTTGACTTCTTCCTTGCCTATCTGGATGCCCTTAAAGACCAGCAAGATCAAAGGAGGAACTGACTTTTAAAGGCAATCCCGAAAGATTAACAACAGAGAAATCAAAGGAGACTCTTTATCGAGAAGAAGGCATAGTCCTAGGGGCCAGAGCGATAGTCCAGTGGGTAGGGCATTTGCCTTGCATACAGCCAACCCAGGTTTGATCCCCAGCATCCCATATGGTCCGCTGAGCACTTCCAGGAGTTATTCCTGAGTGCAGAGCCAGGAGTAACCCCTGAGCATCGCTGGGTGTGACCCCCAAAAAAAAAAAAAAAAAAGAAAAGAAAACAAAAAGATTTAAAATGTTTGGGGGCCAGAGTGATAGCACAGCGGGTAGGGCATTTGCCTTGCATGTGGCTGACCTGGGTTCGATCCCCGGCATCTCAAGCGCCACCAGGAATAAT
Source organism: Cryptotis parvus (assembly GCA_021461705.1). Lineage (NCBI taxonomy): Eukaryota > Metazoa > Chordata > Mammalia > Eulipotyphla > Soricidae > Cryptotis > Cryptotis parvus. The sequence goes on from JAJIBD010005998.1 coordinate 103,124, forward strand.
TCCTCAGTGCAGAGCCAGGAGTAACCCCCTGAGCACTGCTGGGTGTGACTCCAAAAGAAAAAAAAAAAAGAAGAAAGAAAGCACAGTCCTAAACATACATACTCTAATAAGGACTCATCAAAATATTTAAAATAACTGCTAATAAGAGTACACTGACAGTAGCACAACAGTAGTGGAAAACTTTAATAATCCTCTATCATTGCTGATTAGACCGTCTAGGCAAGAATCTCTTAAGGAAATAATGGTCTTTACAGAAAAAAAAAATGAAAGAGCTGGACCTAGCAGACATGTATAAGGTCTTTCACCACAAAAAAAAGCTGAGAATGAGTTTTCTCCAGTGCACACTGGACAATCCCAAAATAGACCACATGCTAGTGAGAAAACTGTGCCCATAAAAATCAAGAACATAGAATTCTTTCATGTATCTTCTCAGATCATGATGCTCTGAAAATGGAAACTACACATGAACCAAACACAAGTATAATTAAATAACTACTGAACTATCAGTGCATCAAGGAAGAAATCAAAAGATTGCTTACAAATACAAGTTACCAACCAAGAACCAATTATGAACACCTTTGTAATTGTATGTTTCACGGTGGTATAATAAAAAATTAAAAAAAAAAATACAAGTTACCAGAACACAGGGGACAGAGCAAAAGCAAAGGTCTGGAGAGACCGTACAGTGGGTAAGGTGCTTGCCTTGCACACAGGCGACCTGGATTCAATCCTTAGCAGCCAATGTGGGTCCATGAACCCTGCCTGGTGTGATTTCTAGAACACCAGCAGCAGTAAGCACTGAGGTCAACAAGAGTGGCCAGAACAACAACAACAACAACAAGAAAGGGGGGTATGCGGTGGTTTGTAGTGACATGCAAGGATTCATGAGGAAGCAAAAAATGCTCACATAAGTAACAGCACAACTTAAGCAGATATAAAAATAAAATAAAGCAAGGAGAAAAAAGGAAAAAATTAAACTCTGAGCAGAAATTAATGAACTGAAACATAATAAAGAATTCAAAGAATCAACAAAACCAAAAGCTGGATAAACAGTTTATGAAAGACAGTCTTAAAAGAATAAACAAGATTGACATGCCACTAGCAAGACTCACAGAGAAAGAAAACTCTGACTCAGATATAAAATTGAAGATATCATAATAGATTTAAAAATAACTCAAAGGATTATTGGGATTGTTTGGGAAAAATCTTTGCCATTAAATTGGAAACCTAAAAGAATAGGGAACTCCTATAACATTCCAAGGCCAAATAAAGAAAAATCATAGTACCTTAACAGGTAAATTACTATCATGGGAATTGAAATGTGATCCTAAGTCCCCCTCAAAACAAAAGCTCAGACAGGATGTGTTTATAAATTCATCCAAACCATTTATGCAACAAAACCTAATTCAATGAATTCCTAATTCATTTCAAGCCATTTCAGGAAGTTGAGGAAACACAATTGCTCCCAAACAGTTTGGAGACAAATATAGTGCTAACATCAAAAGCAGAGCAAGAGAACAAAAAGGGAAAATTATCCATGATAAATATAGAAAAAAGATTGTCAGTAAAATATTGGCATACTGAATAGAACAGTACATCAAAAAGATCATACACAATGACCAAGTAGGAGTCATTCCTAAGATGCAAGGATGGCTTTATATGCAAATAAATCAGCATAATATACCCTATCAATACAAGGAAAAATAAAAATATGATCATATCAATAGATGCAGAAAAAGCATTCCACAAGATCCAAAACACACACACACACACACACACACACACACACACTCACACCTCACTCAATAAGATGTGGGTAGAAGGAACTTGAACCTCAATATGCTTAAAGCTATTTACCATTTACCACAAACTCATAACTAACATCACACTCAAAAACTAAATAGTAAGATCAAGATAAGACTACCCAATCTTACCATACTACTCAATACAGTATTGGAAATCCCTGCCCTAGCAGCAAGTGAGTAAGAGAGGATTGAGAGTATCCTGACTGGAAGGGAGGGTAAATAATCACTATTTGCAAATGATGACACTGTTGGAGGACACGCCCTAAGTGGCTCCTGGTCACAGCAACCCAAAGCCCCTGCATCTCGGCCTCTGCATCTGGCCTGGGGCTGCCTCTTGGGAGCAGATTTGGAAAAGACATTTGATCTTACAACTTTATACGACAAAATATTCTTATGATGGGTCCTTCTAGCTTGAGTGCAATTCTCTCTTAACCCCACGGGTCCCCATGAGGGACACGAGGGTACTTTTTCCAAGAGCTCACTTGGCTACTTCTAGATCCACCCTTGTAAATAATCCTGCTAGGTTAAAGAGACATGTCAGTTCACCTCCCAGCAAATGAATATGGCTCTCTATACTAAAAGAAAAGTAAGCATTATTATTCTAATACAGATCGGACATTTGCGGAGGTTTAGAGATAATAGTTGGTAATATTTATATTCATGATAAGAAATCAAATCCTGCATTACATCTCATCTCAGGTTCCCTTCCACCATCTCTACAAGTATCTTAGCAGGAAAGTTTATAAGACAGATCTTGGCACTGGAAGATTAGCATTTAAAAGGCCCGGCAAGTTGGCTCCTGGAAGTGACTGACTTTGGGCCTGACTGAGACAAGTCCTCTTGAGCAGGGCCAGAGGCAAAAGGGATATAAAGGAAGTGGCTTTCTTCTGCTTTTTCACTTTTTCTCTGACCACTAGTCTCCTACCTGTCTGCCACCTTCTTCCAGTTTGGGTCTGACTTCCTACTGGTGCACATGGTTCAGAGTCGAGAGGCCATCTTGGTTTAGGATCCTGATCCAAGCACATGGTCTGGATCCAGCTAGCAACTGGAAGTTTGGGGTTCTCCTGACCGGAGATTGTACTGCCAGAACTTGAATAAGGAAAGATTTTTGGAACTTTGCTGCATTTCTGACCTGCCGGCCACCGGTCCCTTGCAGCAGAAAAGAAATCCTGCTCCCTGATACTGCGGGGAATGCAGCTGCACCCAGGCTCACCAGTGTTTCCCAACAGACACTAAGAAAAGCCTCTACCAAAACAACAAACAAAACACCAAACTAGAAACTAACTAGTAAAATGCAGGCTACAAAATAAACGTGCAGAAATCCATGGCATTCCTAAATACTAAAATGAAAATGATGAGAGAGACATTTGACAGCCTGGTTCACCATGATGTCTAACCATGATGCATCAAAAAATCAATACTTGAGGGGCTGGAGTGACACTACAATCATGCTGCCGACCCAGGTTTGAGTTCCCTGTTCATTAACTGGGAGTTAACATTGTCGAAATGGCAATACTCCCGAAAGCACTGTACAAATTCAATGCAGTCTCTATAAGGATACCCATGTTGAAAAAAAGGTAGCAACAGTGTGGAGACAAGCACCAGAGCTGGTGGAGGTGAAATAGTTGGCAGACCCCTGAACAGCAGATGAAGCCAGAAACTTTCTGAGTGAGTAAATGTGAATGCCCTGTGGATATTCTGGTGCAGGGAGAGCACCTGTAAACGACAGCAGCTGGCCGCCCACAGAGAAATGCTAGTCCACTACCCAGAATGGGTCGTACAATGATGGCAGTAATGCCACCGGCTGGCGGAGTTCTCCTAGGCGCCATACGCCGTTGACAGAGTTCTAATGTCAGAAGGAGTTCTTTTCGGTCCCAGCGGCACTGCTGCGGAAAGCAGGTACTGAGGTCCATGGGGTACTGAGGAACAGAAGGCCGCGAGCAGCTCTGCGTGAACACCGTGGCCATTCCCTCCCCAGACCAACCTGTGAGCCAGAGCACACACTGAAAGAAAATGCCCCAGAGCACCAGATGTTGGTAGACTCAGGATGGGGCATGCGGGACTGGTGGTCTCTCCCCACCCAGAGTCCCCAAATCATGAAAGGAAGCAACCATGTCTCCAGTCCTGGTCCCTGCAGGGCTACAGTTGCTGCAGAGATTGGCACCCTGGGAAAGTCTCTGCCAACAGATCAAGCTGAGCCTATGGGGCAAAGGCACCAGCAGCCAGAGGGTGCCCTCTGGCATCCTGATATCCCAAATCACTGAGGTGTATCTGACCAGTCTACAACAACCCAGGACGGTCTCCTGAGAAATCAAACTGCCCAAAATTAGGCATGTAGGAGCCACACCCACAAACTGCCTCAGGCTCAACCATACAAGCTCACTTACTGGCCACAATCCAGAAACTCATAAACCTCCAGGAGACCAGAAGCCGCAGTTAAACAGCTCATTCACTGGCCATGATCCAGAGACTCATATATAAATCTCCAGAGAGATCAACAAGTGACAGAGATGCTCCCCACCAGGCTGTACCCTAGGGCACCTAGAAAGGTTTGGGTCTGGCCTGTCTAAACAGAGCCCTAGCAGTTGAAAAACTCCACACCACAAACACAATTGCAGCCATGTTCAAGGTTGATCTCCATTGCTCAGACGAGCTCCTTCCAGAAGTTAACCTGTTGAAAAACTCAGGTATGTGGGTTTTGTGACTGAAATCTCCCAGCTTTCTCCGACTCGGGAAAAGGCACTCCTCCCACCCTGCTGTCCTGCTAGAAGGCCCAGCAGACATGGCCATACCCCAAAGCCTCCACTCAGTTTAAAAATCTAACTCCAAACTTATCACCCACTAAAGATTTTGGAAGTCCTGGAGTACACAACCACTACATACAATACTGACACACTAAGCAGCATGTCACTCCCGATTTGTTAAATGTCATACCCTTAGCAATATCACTGATATATATGCCATAATAAGCAATATCAAGTTAATCATTCAGTGCCTACTAAGGATGCAGGCTCAGGGGATGGGTGGGAAACTAGAGACTTTGGTGGCGGTAAGAGCAGACTGGTGGTGAGATGGGTACTGGAATACTGAGTACCTGATACAACTGTATGGTAAACACCTTTGTAAATCACAGGGTTTAAATAAAGGCGTGGGAAGGAAATAAAAGGATATGCATGTCGTTTTTCAAAGAAATAGATCAAGAATTCCTGAAATTCATTTGGACTTTGCCCCCTTGACCCTCGCCCCTCCAACAGCTAATAGCAATCCTTGGGAAAAAGAAGAAAGGAGTCATCACCATTTCCAACTTCTATCTGTACTACAAAGCAGTAGTAATCAAAACAGCATAGTACTGGAATAAAGACAGACCCAGGCCCGAAAGAATAGAGTTGAATATTCTGATACAGACCCTCAGATATATTATCACTTAATGTTTGATAAAGGAGCAAGATATATGAAGCACAGCAAGAAAAGCCTCTTCAGCAGGAGTTGCTAATGCTGTGAAAACTGGACAGTTACATACAAAATCATGAACTCATGAACACTAACACCATGCAGAAAAGTCAGATCAAAATGGATTAAACACCTCATTATTAGACTTAGTCTCATAAACATAGGCAGAACTCTTATGACATTGAGCTAAAGACATCTTGAAAGATGATCACCACTGACCAAACAAGTGGAAGCAAAGATAAATAAATGAAACTACATTAAAATAAAGTTTCTACACCTCAAAAGAAACAGTGACCAAAATACAGAGACAGCCCACAGAATGGAAAAAAAAACTATTTAACCAACTGCCGTCTGATAAGGGGTTGATATCCAAGATACATAAGGCATTGTTAGAATTTTACAAGGAAAAAAAAATCCAATCCCATTGTCGGGGCGCTGCCCGGGTCCCCGACAGTGCCGGGAAGCGAAGTTCCCTTCTATCTCCGCCGGGCGGGGAGTGGATGAAAACTCAGAAATCCGATGCAGTTTTAAAAGGGTTTACTTATCACAGGTTCAGGCATACAAATCAGCAAAAGGAAAAGCCCGGTGCTTAGGAGTCCAGGCTAGAACCCCAGTCACGTGTAGGCCAAGATGGCGGCCACCACGTGTAAAGGCCTTTGTAAAAGGAGAAGACAAGACTTCCAAGAAGGGTGAACGCCACAAAGAGAGAGCTCAAAAAGAAGCGCATGAGAGAGGAAGCAGGCTAGTATATACCCCCTGCAACTCAGACCTCCCTCCCACTGTTATGGAAAGCAGGGAGGGTCAAATGCCCTAGGTAATCCCCTCCCTGCACCCTCACCTAGGCCCTTTAGTATGCTAATGTCTTGAGTCAAGATCTGCCTGGAAATGCCTTTTTTATAGGGTAGAGAAGGGGGTTTCTGAGATGGCATGTCTCTGTACCAAAGACTAATACTAATGCCAGTTAAATATTCCTCCAAGCCTTCACAAGTCTCTTCTACTTCATTGTAGTTTTATATTTTAGTTGCCTTTGAGTATATCAGGGAGCCATGCTTGTTTGCCTGGAAGCAAACAGCATTTCTCTCTGGTCTAATTACTTAGGGGTCCAGCGTGGCCAGGCTAATATGCTGGTAAGATCTAGCTAGTCCCACGATGATTGTGGTAGCTTGGGAGAATATTTATACCAGCTAGTACAGCATACATGGTCAGATAAACTGCCACATTTAGACTACCCCCTTATCTACAAAGTGATTTGCAGGCGGCAATTCAGAGCAGGTACAGCGGCCCTTAGGAGTCCTGCAACATCCCATCAAAAAATGGAAAGAAGACAGGAGTAGAAACTTCCTCAAAGAAGAAACACAAAATGATCAAAGGGCACACGAGAAAGTATATAGCTTATAATCAAGGAGATGCAAATCAAAACAACAATGATATCTCATGCCACAGAGACGGGCACACATCAAAAACAAGATCAGACAGTGCTGACGCTGATGCAGGGAGAAAGCACTGTTGGTGGGGATGCCAACTGGCCCAGCCATTTTGATAAAAAAGAAATGGGCAGTCCTCAGAAAACTAGAAATTGAGCTTCCATGAGATCCAGCAAAACCACTTCTGGGAATATATTACAGGGGTGCAGGTAAACACAGCAGAAATGCTATTTGCACTTCTATGTTCACTGCAGCACAATTCACATTAGCCAGAATCTGGAAACAACCAGAGTGCCTGAAAACAGACAACTGGAAACTATAACATCTACACAGTGGAATACTAGCAGACACCAGAAAAAGTCATGAAATTTGTTTATAAATAGATGGACAGAGAGAGGATCATGCTTAGTGAAGTGAGTCAGAAGGAGAGGGACAGACATAGAATGATTGAACTTATTTGTGGGATATAAAAATAGGATAGTATCAGACTAACACCTAAGGACAATAGAAACAAGGGCCAGGAGGACTGGTTCACAGTTCCAGGACATAATCCCGAGAGCAAGTGCAAAGACCTGAGGGCCAGGGCAGGGGCAAGGGCAGGGGCAGGGGCAGGGGCAGGCTCGGCTGGCTGAAAGAGGATCTGAAGAAGAGAAACACAAAGAAACAGAGACAAGACAAGGAAACAGAGATAGGGAAACAGGGAGATGAAGAGAGAGAGAGAGAGAGAGAGAGAGAGAGAGAGAGAGAGAGAAAGAAGAGAAGAGGCCCTGAGAAAATAGATGACCTGGAAGAGAGAGACCTGAAGAGAGATGACCTGAAGAGAGTGGTACTGAGAGAGAGAGTTTAGTTGAGAAGAGATTAAGAGGAGGGGTCCACTGAGAGATTAAGGGGAGATATAAAAAGAGAAATTAAAAGGAGAGAGCTTCAAACTTTGAAGAGCCTGTGGTCTTGTTTCTTTGTCCATCAGTTGGGGGGGAACAGTCGTCGGACCTGGATGTGGAAAGGAACCTTACTGGATTGTGACTAATGTTGGGGACCACACTGGGCCCTGACATCTGCTGCTTTGAATATCCCCTGCCCTGAATATTGTTGGGGGCCCAACTGAGTCCCTGGGATCCTCCTCCTCATCAATACAGGCAGAGACTATCTTGGAAAAGATTCAACATCCATCTATGAGAGGGAAAAACCCCAAATAGAAAATCAAAGGAACATATGAAGAAACATGTTTCTACATAATATTCTTACACACCACACACACACACACACACACACACACACACACACACACACACACACACACACACACAAAACCTATTGAAACAAACCAAATTACATTCAATATCCTGGGGCAGGGCTGGGGGGGGGGGGGGGTTTGACATTATCTTTGGATAAGGTTCCTGAGAGTTGATTGTTGCAGTACACTACTGCCCAGAGCCTCTGCATCTTGCCTGGAGTTACCTCCTGCAGGCCACTTTGTAGATAGGGGTAAGAAAACAGTTTGAATCTGTTACTTTATGTTGCAGAACATCTTACCATATATTCTATGTTAGCTGGTATAAATATTTTCTCTCATGCTACCACTATCATCGTGGGACTAGACAGATCTTACCAGTATTTTCAACTGGCTATGCTAGATCTCTAAGTATAATATAGTTATAGTTAGATCAGCGAGAAATGCTGTTTGCCTCCAAGCAAGTGACTCTCTAGTAAGTCTAAAAGCTAATATCCAAAACAACTATGAAGTAAAGACAAGGATCTTGTGAAGGCTTGGAAAAAAAATATACCTGGCTGTAGAATATCCATGGTACAGATACATGCCCTTCCCAGGGAAACTGCAAGGGCAGATCTTGGCTGGGGCAATATTAACATTTCAATAGGACTAGGTGAGGTCCTGGGAGAAGCATAACTGAAGAGATGACCTTAACTGCTATCCACTGACGTAGGCCGGTCAGGACTGAAAAAGATATAAAAGCAGCAGCCCTCCTCTCCTCCTCTTCCCTGTCCGTGCTCTGCCTCTGCTCTCCTTCTCTCCATTCTCTTCCCTGTTGGACCTTAGTACGTGGTAGCAGCCATCTTGGTCTAGGATTCAAAACCTACACATGGCCAGGACCCAGCTAGGAGACTAAAGTTTAGGGCTTTTCCTATTATTGAATTGTGCACCAAAACCTGTGAGAATAAAGCCCTTTGAAATTTTGCTGGATTCGTGAGTCTTTGTCTGTTGGCTGCCAATCCCTGGAGGCAGAAAAGGATCTAGTACCTGCTCCAGATTTTGTGGGGAACCCAGCGTTCTCTGACACTGACAACTAGTTACTACCTCAGCTCGTGAAGTTGATTCTATTCCATAAACACAATTATTTATTATATGTTATATCAAAGCAGTGATTTGTCCCCTAAATTTGCACCTGGAAGAGTCTGACAAAATGATTTCTAAGTGATTCTAATATAATTTCAATGCTAGAACTATATCAATCTCTCTTTCTTTTTAATTTGTTAGGGACCATGATTTATAGTACTATAAAAGGGTTTCATACATAGGACATCCCAACATCAAACCCTCCTCAGAGAGGGTCTGCTTCCCTCCACCCATGCCCCAACCCCACACCCTCCCAAACCCCATGCCATGGTAAGCTCTAAAGACCACAACATCGAGCTTACCTGAACTTTATTTCTTGTGCAAGGTACTAAAAATGTAGCAACAACAGCTTCTCAACCATCCACCTTTGTTTTCCATCAATATCTGAGTAGTAAGTAGAGTAAGAGAGCAATGGCTTTCTACGCGAGCCAGAACCTTCTATGTGGCCACAGTGATCCAGAGTCCCAGTTTAAAAGGCAGAACATTATAAAAAGGATCCCTTTGGTCAGCATAAAGTTATATAAACCTCACTATTTTCACTATTTTTTTTTGAGTATCCATAAATCAAGTACTCACCACAAATTGACAAAGTTGATGAAACTTGGGGAGAATTCCCTTTCCTCAGAATTACTCAGCTGTGGAGGGTCTCCTTTCACGACTTGTGTTAGTTGATCAAATACACTATTCCACTTTGGATAAGGAAATCGGCCTGTGGCTAACTCGCTACTAAAAAAGAACACAGAGGAAAAAGCAAAATACACTACATATTATTTACTAACCACTCACTGGAATGGTTACAACGAAAAACTAAGTTTTCAAAATTTGTATGACTAGATATATGTGACATTTGGAAAAAGAAACAAACAGCAAATAAAAGCCTACGTAATGCTTCTACTATGTACCTAATGGACAGTCTTGTTAGGATTTCTTTGTACGAAAAATATTGGAAGGTTGGTTTTAGAACCTTTTCAGTAAAACAAACAGTATGCAGTCATCTGGACAAAAGTCCTTAAGAGTGAAGTTTCTTTGTAGAGCCACAGAACAGTCAACAGACAAAACACCAACTCTGCTCAAGGAAAGAAATTCAAATCCTGTTCAATGGCTACTCTACAATTTCTAAAATGTCAACCACAAATAGACACTATTATTACTAAAGAAACCAAATTAAGGCCACACTTTCCACTTTGAACCATCGTAACAGCACTTAGTCTCAAATATACCTAACATATCTGATATATGTCCCAATCTATCAAGGGCTAAAAATACTTGTGAATCAATTCTCTTTTTTCTCCATCTCTGTGAGTAATGGAAACCTAAAAACTGAATTATTTCCAAGAAATATATCTAAATCTGAACCATGGAATACATGTATATCTACCAGAATTATGAGAGAAGGTGACATGGAGATCGAGCATACTCCTGAAGAATATCTGAGTTTCTTCAACAAAGATTTGGAATGTGCAGATCTAATAAAAAAACTAAGTATCTGTTTATACAATGAAAAAGCTATCAAGCAAACAAGGCACATACTTAAGGAGAAAATTGATGTGAGAAGGCCCTTTTTCCCCCAAAGATGATACCTTCTGATCACTGTTACTTCCAATTACATACCATGTGTGAAAAACCATGCGGGTACGCATGCACACACACACGCACGCGCACACACACACACACACACACACACACACAAATGCATTATTTTAGTTCAAGTTTATTTTTCATAAAAATAAATGCTTGTAAAAGTAATATTACTGATTATTCACAGCATTAGGAATAACTTGATTCTGGAGAACCAGTTTTAAATGAGAAGGAAAAATTAGAATATACTTCATAAACTGAAGCACTTACAATATTATAAATTCATTTGACAAGTATTGTTACTTTTATAAAATTATCCATTCATATGAAAAACTAAAGGCAATCCTAAGTACTATTTATCTTCCTATTAAACAAAGCTTAGACAAAAATATTAAAGCAACTTTTTTTAAACTCATAGAACAAAATTTTGCTTTTCTAGTGAAGCAGATACTTGCTTTTTAACCCAACTGGTTTAGACATAGCTAGGTATTCCTAAATAGTGAATATCCCTTTACTACTCAGGAATACCCTCATTACTCAGAATAAACGAATATTTCTCTTTGAATCTCTGTGTCTAGCTGGACCTAAAAGATGCTCAAGTTTCATGTTCTTTCCTAACTATGCAAGAACTCCCTTTCAGCTGGCTTCAATGAGAAAAGATTATGGGAGATAACTCTCATATTTGTCACAGGAGAAACAAAGGAACGTCTACTGCAAGGGTGAGTAATTAGTCTTCAATTCTCTGTAAGGAGAATTCATCTGTCATGGTATCATTACTCGCCAAGACAAATAATAAAGGTATGCGATTCACACCTATATTAGGTGGAACTTAGCATCAATAATTATTAAAATCATTGCTCTGAATTTGGTTATCTCTGAGCTGTTAAGTCTTAAGATGGTAAAGAAAATGTAGGGAAAAGATTTGGGTTGCGTAGCAACAGGACACAGCCCCATCTAGAGATTGAAAAGTGACAAAAAATATAGAAAATGCTACCGTAGTTGTTCAAATCAGAAATGTCCCAATTCCTGGTCAGACAGCTATCACAAGAAATTAAATTTGAAACTTCAGAATAAAATATGCTTATAAGGGATAAACAAAATAATCTGTAATGCTTTATTGTTAATTCTACACAGAGAAAAAATTTTATTAATAAGATTATAAAATACAGCTCTGGGTATGGGTAATTCAAAGTTTATTTACTTGTGCTTATTAGTTGAAAAATCAATTTTGTTCTCACTTAGCTTTCTCAGCATTGAACCAGGAACTTTTATCTAAATATCTCACTGAGATACTACTTACTCCTCAATCAGCTCATTCTTTTGAGGCTTCAGTGAATAAAAGATTCAAATCCAAACTACTACACATAAACACATATACTTAGTACAGTATTACCAGCCATACGTGCCCCTAACTTCTACACTGACAAGTGTGTTGTTTCCCCTTATTCTCTATCTTAGGATGTTTCCTGATTCCTTTTACCCACGCCAAAGATATCCAATACCAACTCTAGTTTGGTTCTTATGCTAAGAAACTTACATTTTTCAGCAATTAAAAAATATTCTCTGCAATTATAACCATGAGGAAAAAAAATAGGTAAATGAAACCAAAGACCCCAAAATTAAGGAAGGAGTTCTAAAAAAGAGTTTTTAAAAAACTGAATGAATTTCCTAAACTTGTTTCCCCTATTATGGCAAGGTTGGTTGAATATAAACATACCAATGTGATCCCCAAACTCCAAACATCGGATCGAACATCATATCCTTGTCGAGACGCACTTGGGTCTATCCTTTCAGGCTGAATAAAACACAAAGAGAAGTCACAGTTATTAGTTAATAATGCACCATCCAAAGGGCAGGCAACTGAAGGCAACCGTTCAATAAATGGCCAGAATGCCTATTTCTTTCAGAATTATTCATCTCTAGAAACAATTGTCAGTAATCAAAACCCATCATTAGGAACAATGTACACCTCTCTCACCAGCTGTCCCTATCAGGAAGGACCCACTTGACTCTCTGAAGCCTGGCGTTCCCCCACTTAGTACGGAAGCACACTCCAAAGAAAAGAATCACTCCAAGCTAGTCAGTCTCATCTGCTAACTCTCTGCTGCCACTCTCAGAGAAGCTACCTGCACTCTCCGGAGCCCGGAGCACCTAACCAAACCTGGATCTGGGGAGGCAGCCCCACCCGATGGAAAAGAGAACATGATTGTGATGCCCTCCCAGGAAAGGATCCACTTGAACTCCCTGGACCCCAGTGCCCCTGGTCAAAATCCACCCTGCACTTCTCTCTACCACACCAGGTCAGGAAGGCTGTGGAAATGCCAAACAATGAAGAAGCAGGAAAAGCTCTTGGTCTAATACACAAGAACAAATGCCTGGGAAAGACTCAAAGCAGAGAAAACGTTTCTAACCCCAGATGGATATCTCAAAGTGACAGTGATTAGAAAGTCTACTAAACTGAAGAAAACTACAGAGCTTCAATAAAGAAACAGAAAGTAGGAGAATACTTCAATTAGGAATCACTGGTCTGAAGAGCATGCTGGGAGAACTGTTTCAAAACAGAGGCAATAGGCAGCAGAATGAGAGAGTGGAGAACAATCCAGTGAACTAGAGGACAAGATGAAAGAAATTACATAAAGAAAAGGAAAACAAAAAAAAAAAAAGTCCTATCTATGGGACAGCATAAAAAGAAATATCCTAATTATAGGGGTATGAAACAGAAAAGAGACGGAGGGAGAAGTGCTGGCAACAAAACTTACAGTTAAAAAACTAAGCCAATTTGTAAATCAATCTAGATTCTAAAATCTAGGCCATTCAAAGAGTACGAATCAGAATAAAAAGCAAACAGAAAAACACAAGACACACTGAAATTATAAAGATAGGAATGAAAGTCAGAGATACTATCTCAAAACAGCCAGAACAACCCCAAAATTAACTATTCTGGAAACCTCATAAAAATTACAGCATATCTTTTTGAATACAACCCTTCAGGCTAGAAGGGAATGGTATGACTTATTACTACATTGAATAAATTAGGCATCCAAACAAGAACTGACTTCGTTCAGCTAGGTAATCAAACTTGGTAATGCAATACAAATGGCTAAAGTAGTTCTTTGTTACTAAGCTTACACTACAAGATGCATGAAAGTCACATGTAAAAGGCTAAAGAAACAAAGAGTAATGACAGAAATTTCCAGATCCATACAAAAAGAGTGTGTTAAATTCCATTATTTCAATAATCTTGTTAAATTCCAATGACCTGGACTTACCAAACAAAAGGAACAGAGTAGCTGGATGGATCAGAACACTGAACCCAGTTTCTATACCTTAGAAAAGACAAACTTGTACTGTCACAATAAACACAGACTCAATGTAAGAGACTGGAAAACAATCATGCAAGCAAGCTATAAGCTGAAAAATGAAGGGTCAGCGTATTCATATTAGACAAAACATTCATTTAAGAAATGTAACAGAGATAGTCATTATATAACAATCAAAGGATCTATACACCAAGAAGACTTAAGACTCATTATGTATAAACCAAATGAAGAATGACCAAAAGAGCAGCAGGTCTGAAGGAAAATATCGGCAACACAATGGAGGCAGTATATTTTAAAAACACACTTCCACTAATTGATAGATCAGCCAGAGAATCAATAAGGAAAATGCAGCCTTAAACAAATAGAAGACACAGGTTCAATAGATATTTATAGCTCCCCTGCAACCCCCAACCAAAGCTGAATGCACATTATTCTCCATTACTAATGGATTAAAGACACTGGAAGCTGGCACAAATATCCATAAAATCAATAAAATAGGTATCACAGCAAATGCCTTCTTAGAATACAATGCTCTGAAGCTGCTGGACAGAACAGTTGGGAAAACCACAAATACTTAGAAACTGAACAATACACTACTGAACTATCACTGGTCAAAGAGAATATGAAAAATAAAAAGATAAAGATTCCTCAAGAATCAGATAGTAGGGCTGGAGAAACATCACAGCAGGGGAGGGTGTTTGCACTACACAGAGCCAATTCTGGCCAATCTCCAGCGGCTCCTGTGGTCCCTGACCATAGAACCAGAAACACCCTTTGGCACGGCAGTTGAGGCCCCAAGCAAAAGAAAACAAAAGCAAAGAGGTTGTGGCTCAGTCCCTGGCCCCACACATGGTAACCCCCTCCCCACTATTCCCTCCAGCAGCACCAGAAGTGATCCCTGAGCAGAAGAGCCCTCAGCATGGTTAGGAAAGGGCAAAATATATATATAAGTATATATTTATATATTGAGTATATATTTATATATAAATATATATACACAAATATGTATATTTATATATATAAATATATATGTGTTATATATACACACATGTATATATGTATATATACAGAGTGTATATATACTCAGTTTATATATAAATATACACTCTATATACATATATACATGTGTATATATACACATATATTCTCATTTGTATTGAGTATATATATATGTATATATACAAACACAGTATATATATATATACAGTACATATATATGAGTACATATATATGTACTCAATACTGAATGAGAATAAAGATACAAGCTACCAGAACTTCTGGCACACAAGCAAGTTCACAGCATTATGGGTGTTTATCAGGAAATAAAACAGGTGAAAGTAACCTAGCCTCACTTCAAGAAAGAATAATAGGGGGCCTGAGCGATAGTCCAGCAGGTAGGGTGTTTGCCTTGTGCGCAGCCGACCCAGGTTTGATCCCCGGCACCCCATATGGTCCCCCTCGAGCACCGCCAGGAGTAATTCCTGAGTGCAGAGCCAGGAGTAACCCCTGAGCATTGCCGGTGTGAACCCCCCAAAAAAAAAGGATAACAGTAATAAAGGGAATGCAAACTAAGTATGAGGAGGTAAACAATAAAAATATGAGTAGAAATAAACAATACAGAAATAAAAAAACACAATACAAAGGATCAATGAAGCCAAGAGTTGTTTTGTTGAAAATGTCAGGAAGACAAACTGGATAGACTCACAAAGGGAAAGGAAACCCTGATAAATTAACTCAGAAACGGCAGAGGAAACTTAGGACAAATACCTTAGACTTAGAACTAACAGTTAACATGTATGTGATTATTATGAACAACTTTAGCCACTGAATTGAGACCCCCAAGAAATGGATGGATTTCTAGACTCTTACAACTTCCCAAGACTGAGCCCAGAGAAAGTAGAAATCTTGAACAGACTTATTGCTATTAAGAAAACTGAGACAGTTATCAAAACTCTCTCCCAAAAGCGAAGTCCCAGGTCAGATGAGTTAACTGATGTAGTTTTGCAAAGCCTTCAAGAAAACTTATACCCAAGTTTTTCTCAAGCTCTTTCAAGAAGTGTATGAAACCGTAAGCCTCCTGAACAATTTACTTCCTTAATAACAAAGACACTACTAAAAAATAACAATTTCAGCCCAATATCCATGATAAACATCACTTGATCACTTGATCACTTGAATCCCGTTATTCATCGATTTGCTCGAGCGGGCGCCAGTAACATTTCCATTGGACCCTATCACGTGCCAATGTAGCCCAATGGCATCTGGTTGATTCAGGAATATGAAGAGCCTCAAACCGTTCCTTCAGGGTCTTAACAAGGAAGTCTGACCATCTTGTAGGTGGGCGGCCACGTGATCTTTTGACATCCCGTGGAATCCAGTCGGTAACGGCTCTAGTCCAGCGGTTGTCTCCAAATCGCATTACATGTCCAGCCCATCTGATTTTCGATGCCTTGGCAAACGAGACAGCGCCCCTGATTCTGGAATAGCTGACGGAGGTCAGAACTCCGATTCCTTCTCTCACTTGAGTGAGGCGTGATATTCCAAGCATAGCTCTTCGATGCCTCTCTGGGAGACCCGAATAGCATTCTCATCCTGCTTTCGTAGGGCCCAGGTCTCTGAGGTGTATGTTAATGCAGGGGAGAACGGTGGAGTCGAAGAGATGTGCCCGGAGCCGGAGGTTCTTTGTCCTTTTTAGCTATTTCTTCGATGCCTTTGAAGGCATTCCATGCCGCTCTCTTCCTCCTGCGCAGCTCAGGTTTTAGGTCATTCATCATGTTGACTTCTCGACCTAGGTACACATAACTGCTGCATTCAGAGATGTTTGTTCCATTGAGAGTGAATGGGGGCCTCAGGAACTAGTTCATTTCTCATGAACATAGTTTTCTTCAGATTCAGCTGCAGACCTACCTTTCCACATTCTCGGTTGAAGTCAGTCAGCATTTGTGCCGCTTGGCTAATGTTTGGTGTTATTAGAACGATAAACATAGATGCAAAAATCCTTAATAAAATATTAGTGAACAGATATAATAGTGAACAGATATAATCCTCAATAAAATATTAGTGAACAGATATAATAGTGAACAGATATAATCCTCAATAAAATATCAGTGAACAGAATATAGCAATATATTAAATGCATCCTACATCATTATTAAATGGCTCAATACACCAAATCAATTGTGATATATTACATCTATAAGAGGAAAGACGAAACAGTATGATCATCTCTGTACAGGGAAAGCATTTGAAAAGATAAAAGAACACTCATGGTGAAAACCTTCAGCCGGAAGAGGAGAGAGACACAGAATCATCTTGCTCACAGATGCAAATAAAGAAGTACAACAAAGGAATTAACAGATGGCTCAAAACAAGAGACCCTCAGAACTGGTCTACAGAACACTGCCAATCGTGGGTCATGATCTGTGGAGGACGGAGAGGGGGCACTGAGGTGGGCGGAGTTGTGCACCCTGAGACAATGATGGGAGGAAACAGACTCTGTGGTGGGGTGGGGTGGGGTGTTGAATGTTGTAAGAATAAATTCCTAACATTGACAATATTGTAAAACTTGTAAGCACACCGAGTAAACTAAAGTTTAAAAGGGGGAAAATGAGTACTGAAGGAAC